>CAUYQG010037119.1:0-19731 GCA_963574415.1 Tarsius wallacei | reverse complement strand
ACTACCACGCCCAGCTAGTTTTTGATTTATTGTAGAGATGAGGTCTCACCAAGTTGCCCAGGCGGGTCTCGAACCCGTGGGCTCAGGCAATCCACTCACCTCAGCCTCCCAAGGCGCAGGATTACAGGCTGAGCCACCGAGCTCAGCTAGATTGAGTAGTTTAAAGAAATTTTTAATCTACTTTTATTGATTTGTTTTTATTATTTTTCTGTCTTGTGGTAAACAGTAACAAAAGGAACTTTTATATGTTAACTAAATTTAAGTGAGTACGGTTAAGGTAGTGTGCACTAATCTTGATTTTTTTTTTAAGGGTGGATATTCTAGAAGTAGATATTCTTCTACTTCATAAATTAGATCATCTTTTATTCAAATGTTTTTAAAAAGACTACACTTTCAGTATAACCTATTTTGACTCATTTTAACACCCAGGTTCAAAATTTTCCACTCCTGCCAATCATCCTGTTATATATATATATATATATTGTATATATTACTTTGGAATCTTTCTTATTTTAACCCTTGTATAACATTCTTTGTTATTGTACCAACTGTAGCCCATCACCATTTTCTGGCAATCCCAAGGTTTCTGGTTTTGCCCAACAAGTGCATGAACTCCTCCAGGGCAAGAACATGAATCACAGAGGATTCCGTCTCCTGATTCCTCATCATAGAATTGGTGCTCCTGGTGGCCACACACAATCAAGGTGAAAGAAAAGACCTGATGGCCTGAGTAACAGCTCTCTCTGAAACAAGAATTTCAGTAACACCAATAAATGATAGGAGAAGGGAGGCTCCCTCAGTCCCTGTTTGCTCAAATGTTACTTTTTAGTGACGCTTTCCCTAAACACCTATTTAAAATGACTGTCCCCAACTTGGCCCCTGGGCCCCTTTCCTGATGCTTTATGAAACTATCCAAGTCCATGGTGTTTTATTGTAATTCCTGCTCACAGACTGCCTTATGGAAGGAAGGGTTAAAGTGGAAAGAAAGCCAAATCCTTATTCATCAGTTACAAAGCAAGAAAAAGCCAGAGAGAGAAAAGCCAGGGAAAGAACAATATTTTTATTGTAGAGATCCCCAAAGGGTCACTTGTGATTTCACTCTAAAGCCTAGAATTTCAGACTGCTCAATGGCCATTCATTCAGTCACTTGACAAATGTTCATTGACTTCCTGTCATATACCAGGTACTGCTCTAGGCATTTGGTATACAGCAATGACAAATTGGACAAAAAATGTTTGCCCTCATGGAGCTTGAATTCTAGTTATGAGGAAGAGACAAATAAACACGTACATGAACACACAAGTAGATAAACAGCATGTCAGAATTATATGAAGAAAAACGTAAACATCAGGAAAGGGGACAAGGGGCAAAGTAGGGGACGCTGTCATTTTAAATATGTGGTTAGGAAAAGTCTCAATGAGAAAGTGACATTTGAGCAAACAGGTCTGCGAGCAAGCCATGAGGATACCTGGGAGAGGAATGTTCCAGACAGAGGGAACTGCAAATGCAGAAACATTAGGCAAGGAGAAACCTAGTATGTCCACGGAACAGCAAGAGAGTGCTGTGACAAGATCAAGATGAACAAGGGAAGTGTCAAAATTGAAGATAGAAGGTCTATGGGAATAGAGAACAGGAAATTCTCTATTCCCATATGTAGGGTACTAAAGACCATTGTAAACCACTTGGATTTTTTTCTGAGTGAGATGAGGAGCCATTGAAAGTAATTGTGAGGCAGATATGAGACAAATATTTCCAGCAGAAAAAAAAGAATGACAAAAGCTACAGATGGCTAAAGTTAAGAGATCTTTTTTTGTATAAGAGAAATTATGGTGTGTTTTTCATATTAATGGGCAGACTCCAGCAGAGAAAGGAAAAATATGTGTATGAAAGTAAGGGGGAAATTGCCATAGTGCTCACTGGGACTAGGAGAGAGGACTTAGTCCACTTAAGTACAGTTAAGGTAGAGAGGGGGCGAGATCTTGTGTGTATTAGAGGGGCTGTTCTTAGACAAAACCCTGGACAGTTCACCCATGGTTGCAGGAGGAAAGGCAGCATGTATTAGGCACAGGTGGAGATGGGTTGATCAGCCCCTGAGGCATGTGAGAGCATGAGGAAGTTTTCTTCTATTGGTTTCATTTTCCCCTTGAAATAGATAGCAAGGTCAGCTCTGAATGACAACGAAGGGTATTGGGGATTGGAATAGAGAAATAGAAGGAGACTCACATGGGCTATAGAAGGCAACATATAGTGGGGACAAGCAAGGTTCATACCCCAGCTCTGCCATGTGACCCTGGGTAAGTTATTATTATTATTATTATTATTATTTTATTTTAAGTAAGTGGGGTACAATTCAGGGTTAGGTATACAAGTGTTCATTATGCAGGTACCTTTGTTGATGAGGTTTACCCCCCCTCCGGCAGTTTCTCACTACTGCCAATCCCACCCCTGCCCTCCCCTGGCAGTTTCCCACTACTGCCAAACCCTTTCTTATAGTATTACAATAGTTGTTCAAGGGCTGCTTATGAGAGTGAACATGTGATACTTGGTTCTTCGTTTTTGTGATTGATCGATCACTCAGTATTATAGCCTCTAAGTCCATCCAAGTTGCTGCAAATTTCATAATTTTGTTCTTTATGGCTGCGTAATATTCCATCATGTATATTTACCACATTTTTTAAACCAGTCCTCTGTTTATTCTCCCTAAACTCCAGTTTCCTCACGCAAACTGGGGAGAATAATAATGCCAATATCACTGCTTTGTGGAGAGGATGGAGAGGATGTGAAAACAATTTCAACCTTTAAGCACTCAGTGTATGTTAGCTCTTAGCTGATATTCTACATCAGGTACTCAACTACCTATCAATGGATAGGTTGTGATATTTTATGTTTCCATTCTCTTTGCAGGAGGTTTGTTCTCACCAAGATTCAAGTCATCCCAACAGGTGCATTTTCGGCATTTGGTGACCTGGAGAAAATGTATGTACCTGACACTGCCGTGAGTGAATGCCTCAAGTGGGCTATAGGCAGCAACTTCCAATCACATATAGAATGATGTCCTGTATTTAGAAGCCAAACTGACATGGCCAGCCAAACTACTTACACCTCTTTGCATTTTATTTTCTTACTATAGTTCCTAAATGAGAGTGTGGAATCTTTCATTGTGACCACTGACATGAGCAAAAGGTAGTCCAAGCAATCCTCATTTTTTATCAGGGCACTTGTGAGTGGAATTTTTCATAAACCAAACTTTTTTCTGCTGACATCCATTCTCTTTCAGAAATAGTTTCTACTATTTCTGATTAATTTTTAATCAACAGCAGAGCCTAACATTTGTGCTTTGGAGATTCTTTAGACTTTTTGTTCCAAATTATGCATGCAGGCAAGCAGTCATTGATATAAAAACATTTAAAATATTAGAAAAGTTTACAGCACAGACTTCAATTTTCTTTGAAAAGAGAAGACACTTGTTACTGCAAATATTCACTTCTTATTGGGCTGGCTTAATTCAAGTTTTTCCCCAAATAAGGTTTTCTCAAAGTAGAATGCAGTTTTTTAAAAAAGAGCAAATTCTCCCATGCTTAAATCCTGCCCTCCCTTTGAAGAAGGCTCTTGGTCTCACCTCCTGGGCCTTTATGGCCACAGAGATGTGTTCTTTTTCACAGTGGCACAGCCAGGATTTAGGACTTAAATGCTAGTATATATAGCAATGAATAGATGGAATATACAGAAAGGAATTTTTTTTTTTTTTCTATTTAGGATGACAGCAACCCTCAGGTGTTTCTCCTTCTTGAAGTCATTCCATTTCTCCTTCTGGTTCTTTTATTTCCCTTTAAGGATATTACTTACTGAGGTCTGAGGATGTAAGAAAGTAATTCGTGGACAAAAGGATCACAAAGTAGAGAGGGTGACAATGTGCTCCAGCAATTAAGCCACCTGCTTAAAGGAGAGTGGCCAGAATCCTGGGCCTGAGTGTTAGTTTTATTATGCTTACTGTATAACCTTGATTAAACCACCTTATCTTTCAGGGTCACAGTTTCCTCTTCTGTCTGCTTATTCTTCAGCTGGTTAATCTAAAATTGAATTATTTCTTTGCTAGAAAATTTCCTGACAGTCTGCTTCAACTATAATGATTCATTTGTTTAAAATGTTAAGCCTCAGGATCATAATACATGTATATTTATTTGTTGAAGAAATGGTGTTTGCTTACAGAATGTTTCAAACAGATAACTGTTTTATAATATTTAATCCAGTATGACTTCAGTAAGGTTGTTATAATTAACTCATTTAGTATAAATCCTTTTCCAGTTAAGAAGTTCCATCTGTTTTCCAATTTAATCAATTATGACAAAAAAGATGATTATTTTAAAAAGAAAGGAAATAGTTTTATTTATTTTTTTAAAGCATTTTTTAATTTTAAATATGTGGGGTACAAATCAGGGTTAGGTATACAAATGTTCATTATGCAGGTACCCTCCTGCATAATGATGAGGTGTGCCCCCTCCCCTGGCAGTTTCCCACTACGGCCAATCCCACACCCACCCTCCCCTGGCAATTTCCCATTATTGCCAATCCCTTTCTTGTAGTATTACAATAGTTGTTCAAGGTCCGCTTATGAGTGAGAACATGGGATACTTGGTTCTTTGTTTCTGTGATAGATCACTCAGTACTACAGCCTCTAAGTCCACCCAGGTTGCTGTGAAGTTCATAATTTTGTCTTTCTTTATGGCTGCATAATATTCCATCATGTATATGTACCACATTTTTTATCCCATCATCTAAAGAAAGAAAATAGTTTTAAAAGGGGGCTAACATGATCTCCAATCTCTACCCCCAAGTTGGATGGGAGCCCATTTTAAGGTGTATATTTTAAGGTCAACATTTTTTCATATGGACCTATTGGCCATTTTTATGTTGTCTTTTGAGTTATACCTATTAAGTCATTTGCCAATTTTAAAATTGGGTGATGATGATGATGATGATGCTTTTGCTGTTGAATTGAATTCCTTGTCTGTGAGTCCTTTGTTGGATGACTAGTTTGCAATTACTTTCTCCCATTCTGCAGGTTGTCTCTTTACTCTGTTGATTGTTTCCTTTGCTAGGCAGAAGCTTTTTAGTTTGATGTAATACTATTCATTTATTTTTCCTTTTCTGTGCTTTTATGGTCTTCTCCATAAAGTATTCATACAGACCAATTTCCTGAAACATTTCTCTAGAAGTTTTTCTTCTAGAAGTTTAATATTTTGGGCTCTTATATTTAAGCATTTAATTCATTTTGAGTTGATTTTTGTATATAGTGAGAGATAATAGTCCAGTTTCATTTTCTGTGTATGGATATCCCATTTTCCCAGCATTATTTATTAAAAAGACTGCTCCTTTACCCCAATGAATTTTATTGGCGCCTGTGTTGAAAATTAGTTCACTGTAAATATGTAAATGTATTTATGAGTTTTGCTTTCTGTTCTATTGATATATATGTTGATTTTTCTACCAGTACCATGCTGTTTTTGTGTTGTTGTTTTTTTTATTAAGATGACCATCTTAAATCTGTAGGTTGCCCAAAGGCAATCTACAGATTTAACCGTGCTGTTTTGAAGTACAGTAGTACAGTTTTGAAATCCTGTTATGTAATGCCACTAACTTTATTATTTTTTTTTCCAGAGCTACTATTTAATGTCTTTTGTGGTGCTACAGAAATTTTAGACTTTTTTTTCTATTTTCATGAAGAATGCCATTGGTATTTTGATAAGAGTAGCACTGAGTCTGTAGATTATTTTAGTAGTATGATCATTTCACAATATTAACTATTCCAATCCATAAACATGAGCTATTTTGCCTTTTATGTGTGTCTCCTTCATTTTTTTAATCAATGTCTTACAATTTTAACTTTTGTTTCAATCTTTGTAAATTTTATGTATCTAGGAACTTATTTATGCTATGTTTTCTAATTTGTTAATGTATATGGTTCGTAATGGTTTCCAACGATCCTTTGTATTTTTGTGGTGTCAGTTATAATGTCTTCATTTCAGTTTCTGGTTTTATTTGACTCTTTTATCTTTTTTCTTAGTTAGTCTAGCTAATGTTTTGTCTATTTTGTTTGCCATTTTTTAAAAAACCAACTTATTTCATTGATCCATTGCATTTTGTTTTTTTAGTCTGGTTTTTGCTTGTTAATGCTCCAATCTTTATTTGTTTCAATAATGTTAATTTCCTTATTAATTTCTTCATTGATTCTTGTTTGTTCAGGAGCAGGTTGTTTACTTTTTATGTATTTGTGCGATTTCAAAATTTCCTCTTCTTATTTATTTCCAGTTTTAGTCTATGTATTAAGATAAGATACTTGATATAATTTCAATCCTTTTAAATGTGTTGAGACTTGTTTTGTGACCTACCATGTGATCTATCCTAGAAAATGGTCCATGTGCAGCTTAAATTTAATAGTTTGATGTTGGTTTTCTGTCTAGATGATCTCTGCAATGCTAAGGATATGGTGTTGAAGTCCTCAACCATTTTTATATTGAAGTCTATCTCTCCCTGCAGGTCTATTTGCTTTCTATTTCTGGGTGCTTCAATGAAGCAATAGGCTTCAATGTTGGGTACATATGTATTTAGAATTGCTATATTCTCTTGTTGAATTGATCCCTTTATCATTATATGATGTCCTTCTTTGTCTCTTTTTACAGTTTTTGACTTAGTCTGCTTTATCAGCTATAAGTATAGTAGCTACTGCTGGTCACTTTTGGTTTCCATTTGAGTGAAATCTCATTTTCCATCTTTTCACTTTCAGTTTATATGTATTTTTACAGGTAAAGTGAGTTTCTTGTAGGCAGCATATAGCCAGGTCATATTTTTGTTATTCATTCAGCCAGTCTATATATTTTAAGTGGGGAATTTAATTCATTTAAATTTAAGGCTATTGATAAGCGAAGACTTGCTCTTTTCATTTTGTTAATTGTTTTCTATATCCTTTGTTCCTTTCTTCCTCTCTTATTATTTATCATTTTGGTTTGGTGGTTTTCTGTAGCAACAGGTTTGATTATTTTCTCTTTCTCCTTTGTGTGTGTGTTCTATCATTGAATTTTATAATTTTGTGTTTTTTCATAATAATGTTTATTGTCTTCTTGCTTTCCTTGTACTTCACCATTTCTTGTATGACTGGCCTAGCAGTTTTTGCTTGTGTGGAAAAGACTGTATTTCTCCTTCCTTTCTGGAAGATAGCTTTGCTGGAGTTAGCAGTATTATTTTTCTTTCAGTACTTTGAATATATCATCCCATTCTCTCCCAGCTTGTAATATATCTGCTGAAAAATCTGCTGTTATATGGATTCCTTTATATATAATTTAACCCTTCCTTTGCTATTTTTAGAATTCTTTCTTTATTTTTAACTTTTGAGACTATGGCTATAATGTGCTTTGGGGAGAACATTTTTGGGTTGAATCTATTTGAAAACTTTTGAGATTCCTGAATCTAGATGCCCATATCTTTCCACAGGTGGGAAGTTTTTAGCTACTATTTATTTAAATACATATACATATTCTACACACTTTTCTTTCTCTTCTCCTTCTGAAATTCCCATAATACCGATATTTATTTATTTAGTGATGTCCCATAAGTCTTGTAGGACTTGATCATACTTTTTCATTCTTATTTCTTGTGGTTTCTTTGGGTAATTTCAATGACTTACTTATCTATAAGTTCAGTAGTTATTTTTTCTACTTGATCAAGTCTGCTATTGAAGGTTTCTATTGTATTTTCTTATTTTATTCATTGAATTATTCAGCTGCATTATTTCTATTTCATTATTTTATCATTTCTATCTCTGTTAATTTTCTCATTCACATTGTGAATTTTTTTATTTTATTGACTTTTTATCTGTATTTTTGTAACTCACTGAGTTCACTTAAGATCATAATTTTGAATTCTTGTAATTTTTTAATTTTATTTACATTGGATATATTTCTAAAGCATTATTATCTTCTTTCTGTGTTGTCATATTCTTTTTTTTTTAATGTTTCTTGTGTCCCTACACTGATGTCTATGCAAGTGGAACCATCCCCTCTTTTCAACTTTCTAGAGAAAGTCACTAACCTGCAGTTGAGTTTTGATGTCTGAGTTGGGAAGAGTGTAGTGACTCTATTTACAAATAGGTGCAGTGATACATTCAACATCAGCTATATAACTAATAATTGTGGGTGCCTTTATGGCCTGTGCTGTAGAAGTTTGTCGCATTTTCAGTGGACAAGTAAGTTGTTAATGTTTTCAGTGTTAGAGGCTTTTGAGTTCCTTCTGCTCTCATATTTCTCATATGGGGAGACTTAGCTGAGGGATACCTATTGGTATCAAGTCTGACATAGCTTACAAGGGGCTGCAGTGATGCTGTGTTTTTGGTATATATGCTCAAAGTAGCTGTGGGGTCAGGTTCCTAGGCTCAGAGTCTTACAAACCTATGAGGCACCTGGGTCTTGGGGTGCAGGTTTACTCTCTCGATGGCAGGGTTGGATGTAAGTTGCCCACAGAGCCAAAATCCACAACTCTGAGTCAACCCCTAGCAGCTCAGACCCAGGATGCCATGTTGTAGCTATGATTATGCCCCTGGGAAGCAGGGTACAGCATTGGCTTGACCCCAGGAAAGAAGGGATGCTCTGGAGGTATAAAGAGCTGGGTATGTCTGCAATTTGAGAACCTGAGCCAATAAAACTCAGTGGCAACTCATATCTCAAGGGATAAGACACTGTGTATTACTGATGCTAGACTCTGGGACGGTGGGACTTGGTGGTATTCTAGACAGTGAGGCCAGGTGTGGCAGCAGCAGGTACCCCAGAAGGGTGAAACACAGCTTTCATTTGAGCTGGGGGTAGGGGGAAATGGCACAGTGATGACTTCACTTCCCAGGGTTAGGGGTGTGGTATCTCCACATCTCAAACTAGAGGGCTAGTTCAGCTCTGTGGAAGCAAAGTCTTAAAGGTCTTTGACCTGAAGAATGAAGTGTCCCAGCTAAACCACATCTCTTTTCCCTGGGATATGGAGTACTATATCAGCTCTTCCCGGGGATGTGCAGCTTTCCAGCTTGGCCATAGCACTGACTCTCCAGGGGAGTGATATGCTGCTTCAGCTCAAAACTTTCTGGCATCCCAGGCACGATTTCCTTGCGATGTAGGCTGACATAAGCTTAAGTTCTGGGTTGTGTGACCACTCTGAGTGATTAAAGCAGTGTTTTCTGGAATCCAGGATACTGCTTCAATTTAGGCACAAGGGAGGCATGACTGCTCTGGGTAGTACTGTTTTCCCAAAGACAGGGTACCACTTCGGCTCTGGCTGAGAGAATAAGAGGAGTAGTATACAGAGTGGGTCCACTTCCACTTGGCCCCATGGGAAAGAGTATAACAGCTGCTTGCAGTTTGACTTGGGGATGTCAGACCTCTGGGTTGAGGTATCTTAGCAGCAACTTAGCCTCAGGAATGAAGAGGAGTCATGGCTACTCACCCCCATGACAATACACACTCCAGCAGTAGTTCCAGTTCCAAGATGGTGTAGCACGTTAGCCACTTGTACCCCAGGAGATGGCACAGTGTTGGCTCCTTATCTGGAGGGTGCATGGCTATATGGACTCTGGGCTGTTCCCTCAGCTGGACATATTGCCTGTGAGAGCTGCAAGGAACCCCAGTGGTGAGGTCTGTAGGTGTCTAAGATGGAGGTTGCTGGGATCCTCTTGCTTACCTCCTCACCGAAGAGAAAAGTTCCTTCTGGTTCCCAGCTAATCCCAGTTGGGGAGTGGCATAGTAAAGACATAGCATTTTCTTCCATTCTCTATGTGGCCATCCCTAGTTTCTGTGCTCACCCAAATTTCTGCTATTCCTCTGTTGTACTCCAGTCCCCTTCCTTAGTTATTTTTATTAAAATGTACTTGTTTATTTGTTGTTCTTTCTGTCTTTTTGAGGTGATGAGCACAAGACACTTCTAGTCAGTCATCTTGCCAACATAATTCTACTCACTGCTCTTAAAGAGGAGACTCCTTAATTCAGATAGAAGTGCTGTCCTGCATAGTCAGAACTCTTTCATTCTCTCCTTTGCACTACTAGCCCTCTTTCAGTACATAAAATGTACCATGTTATACAGCCCACCATGAACCATGGTGCATGTTCTTTCTGCTTACAATGCCCATTCCACTCTGCTACTTTGATTTAGTCAGCTCCTTCTCAACTTTCAGATTCCAATGCCAATGTTATTACTTCCTCATAAAAGCCCTCCTTGATCTCTTCTTTGGGCAAACCCCCTGATGTATATACTCACAGATCACCATTAGTTTCCATGTGGTGATTATCATTTTAGCAATTTTATATTTATTTATATGATAATAATTTTAATAACACTATAAAATTATATGTTCTATGAGCACAGTATATGGTTTTAACACAATATAAAATGGTGCTTTGCACAGAGTCAGGTATATACAGTAAATATCTGATAAATGCATGAATAAAAATGAATGATGAACATGCATAGTTAACAGGGGACACAAGATAAGATAGTCAAATATGAAAAGAAAATATTAAATGATATAAATAATAATGACAAATAATGTAGGAGTTGAATGCTGGTTAAAAATCTACTATATTGTAGACAACTTTATAGTTATAATTTTAAGACTATTCCAAGACAAAGATGCACAAGAAAGTATGTGCAAAATAAGTGTTATGAACATTGTATTACTATTTTTTTAGGACTATTTCTATTGTAAAGGGCAAAAAAAAATAAACTTCAAACAGGCTTAAGTTAAAAAGAGAATTTAATGCTTATTTAAAACTTGATAGAGAAAAAGAATGGCTTTAGTAAAAGCTCTGCTTAGATCTTGTTGTCCTTAGTGTTGGACTCTCTCCCTCCCTTAGATTTCCTCTCCATTTTGTTGGTTTCAGCTCTCAGCCTCATTTCTAGTTGCAGGATGTCTGCAGCAGTCCTGACTTCGCATCTTCCGAGGATTCCATTCACAAAGAAAGAACTAACCATCTTCTTGCTCAATACAACAAAAGTTTTAAGATATAGTCTAATTTGCTTAGATCACCCAACCATACCTAAAACAACCACTGCCATTAAGAGAGTGTGATGTTCAAATTGGTTTTGACCTGTAAAATGAGCTACATGCTTAGAGGTGGAAATACTTACCCCAATCACACAGACCAAGGAAAGAAGGAGACATACACAAACAAAAATTGAAGCCATTGCCGGTGGAAAAAATGAAGACCAGATACTGGCAGTTGAGCAAATAACTAATATCTAAAAATAAAATCAGTCCTGTTGTTACCTACAAAAGAAAGTTTGCTGTGGTCTGGGTGGCTAGGAAAGGTTTCTGGAGTTCAGCC
This sequence comes from Tarsius wallacei, assembly GCA_963574415.1. Lineage (NCBI taxonomy): Eukaryota > Metazoa > Chordata > Mammalia > Primates > Tarsiidae > Tarsius > Tarsius wallacei. The sequence goes on along the minus strand of CAUYQG010037119.1, from coordinate 8,377 downwards.
GAGACTTCAAGGATAAGTAGGATTTGTACAGCCAGGAGTTTTATTACTATTACAATCTTCATTCCAATTATTATCATTGTGATTAACTTTTATTGAGGACTTACTGCATGTCAGGCACTGATTGTAGCATGCAACATTCATCATTTTAATAGTATTCTTTTTTCTTTTCTTTTTTAATTGCACATAATAATTGTACATACTTATAACGTACAGAGTAATGTTTCAACACATATAATGTATAGTGATCAGATCAGGGTAATTAGCATGTTCATCATCTCAAACACTTGTCATTTCTTTGTATTTGGTGCATTCAAAATCCTCCTTCTGGATACTTGAAACTGTATAATATATTATTGTTAACTATAGTCATCCTACCGTGCTACGGAATGCTAGAACTTATTCTCCCATCTAACTGTCATTATTTATACTTTAACAGATCTCTTCCCATGCCCCTTTCCAGCCTCCAGTATCTTCTGTTCTACTTTTTACATCCATGAGATCAACCTTTCTAAGCTTCCACATATGAGTGAAAAACATATGATTTTAAGTTTCTGTTCCTGTCTTATTTCACTTGATATAGTGTCCTTCGCTTCTATTTATCTTGCTGCAAAGACAGGATTTAACTATTTTTATGGCTGAATAACATTCTATTGTCTATATAAAACACATTTTCATTATCCATTCTTCTGCTGATATATACCTGGGTTATTCCATATCTCAACTAGTGTGAGTAGTTCTACAATGAACACAGGTGTAGATGTTGACATATTTCCTTTCCTGTGTATAAATGCCCAGTAGTGGGAATGCTGGATCATATGATAGTTCTATTTGTAGTATTTTTCAGAAACCTCCATACTGTCCTCTATAGTGGTTACACTAATTTATATTCCCACCAACCTTTATAAGCTCCCTTTTCTTGGCAGACTCACCAGCATTTGTTTTTATGTTTTTTTGTTTGTTTGTTTTTTGTTTTGGGGGGGTGGTCTTTTTTTAATAATAGCATTCTAATTGAGATGAGGTGAATTTCATTGTGGTTTTTATTTGCATTTCCCTGGCCATTAGTGATGCTGAGCATTTTTATATGCCTATTGACAATTTATATGTCCTCTTTGTTCCTATTGTTTGCTCATTTTTAGATGGATTGTTTTCTTGCTATTGAAATGTTTGAGCTACTTGTATATTCTATATACTAATGTAGTATACTAATACTATACTATACTAATAGTTGTATATTCTGTATGTTAATCCTCTGTCAGAGGAATCGTTTTCAAATATTTTCTCCCATTCTATAGGTTTCCTTTTCACTCTATTGATTGTTTTCTTTGCTATGCAGAAGCTTTTATGTATAAAATAATTCCATTGGTCTATTTTTGCTTTTGTTGTCTGTGCTTTTGAATTTTAATTATTCATACAATCTTTTCCCAGACCAATGTCCTGAAGTGTTTCCCTTATTTTTTGTAGTAGTTTTATTGTCTCAGGCCTTACATTTAAGTCTTTGATTCATTTTGAGTTGATTTTTGTATAGGATGAGAAGTGGGAGGTGAATTTGATTCTTCTACATGTGGATATCCAGTTTTCCAGGACCAATTCTTAAAGAGACTCTTTTGTCCCCAATGAGTGTTCTTAGCACTTTTGTTAAAAATCAGTTGGTTATAGACATGTGGATTAATTTCTGGGTTCTCTTTTCTGTTTCATTGGCAATTGGGTCTGTTTTTATGCCAATACCTTGCTGTCTTGGTTACTATAGCAAGGTACTATTGAAGTTTGGTAGTGTGAACCTCCAGCTTTGTTCTTTTTGCTCAGAATTGCTTTGGCTATAAGGGTATTTTTTTTATTTCATACAAATTTTAAAATTGATTTTTCTATTTCTGTGAAAAATGTAATTGGTATTTTGATAAGAATTACAGTGAATCTGTAGATCACTCTTGACGGTACGATAATTTTCACAAAGTTACTTCTTCTGATTCATGAACATGGGATGTCTTTTTATTGGTTTGTATCAGCTTCATTTTCTTTCACCAATGTTTTGTAGTTTTTCCCCTATAAAGGTTTTTCACCTTTTTGGTTAAATTTATTGTTAGTTTTTTTGTTTGTTTTATGGGCAGTGTAAATGCAATTGCTTTCTTGATTTCTTTTTCAGCTAGTTTGTTGTTCATGAATAAAAATGCTACTGATTTATGTATTTTGATCTTGTATTCTCTACTTTACTAAATTTGCTTACCAATTATAGGAAGAGTCTTTAGGTTTTCAGAGCATGGTGTCTGCAAACAGGAGCAATTTGCTTTCCTGTTTCCAATTTGGATGGACATTATTTCTTTCCCTTTCCTAGTTGCTCTGGCTTTAACTTTCTCACCAACTTTCAGAATGGTGAGAGTGGGTTTCCTTTTATTATTCCAGGTCTTAAAGAAAAAGCATTCAGCTTCTCCCTGTTCAGTATAATGTTAGTTGTGTGTTTGTTATATATGGCCTTTGTTGTGCTGATGTAGTTTCCTTCTATTCCTAATTTATTGAGAGTTTTAATAATGCAGAAATGTCGAATTTTATTAAGTGCTTTTTCTGCGTCCTTTGAGCTAGTCATATGGTTCTTATTCTTCATCTATTGATGCAATGTATCATATTTATTGATTTGTGTATGTTGAAACATCTTGCATTCCTTAGATAACTCCTGCTTGATCATGACATATTAATATGTTGTTGGATTTGGGTTGCTAGTATTTTGTTGAGGACTTTTGCATCTATGTTCATCAGGGTATTGGCCTATTTTTGTTGTTGTTGGGTCCTTGTCTGGCTTTGATATCAGGGCAATGCTGGCCTCATAGAATGAGCTAGGACAATTTTTCTTGGCTTCAAATTTTTGGAATAGTTACAGAAAAATAGATATTGACTTTTTTTAATGGTTATGTAGAATTCTGTGGTGAAGCCATCCAGTCCTGGGGTTTTTTTGTTGGGAAACGTTATTAGTAACTCAATCTCATTACTTGTCATTGGTATGTTCAGGTTTTCTATTCCTTCTTGCTTCAATCTTGGTAAGTTATATGTGTCTGGTAATTTATCTATTTCTTCTAGGTTTTCAAATGCATTGGTGTATAGTTGTTCATCTTAGTCTCTAATGATCCTTTGTATTCCTGTGGTATCCATTGTGACATCTCTTTTTCATTTCTAATTTTAATTATTGGAACTTTTCTCCTTTTTTCTTGATCTAGCTAATGGTTTGTCAATCTTGATTATCTTTTAGAAAAACAACTTTTTGTTTTGTTGATCTTTTATATTATTCTTTTAGTCTCAATTTAATTTTTGTGCTCTGATCTTTGTTTTCCCCTTCTACTAATTTTGCTTTGGTTTCTTCTTGCTTTTCTAGTTCCTTGAGATGCATTGCTAAGTTGTTTATTTGAAATCTTTCTAGTTTTTTTGTAGAGACTTATCCCCTCAGTACTGCTTTTGCTGTGTTCTATAAATGTTGGCATGTCATGTTTCCATTTTCATTTATTTCAAAGATTTTAAATTTCATTCTCACTTTCTTCCTTTACCCATTGGTCATTCAGGAGCTTATTGTTTAATTCCCATGTATTTGTATAGTTTCAAAGTTTCTCTTGTTATTGATTTCTAGTTTTCTTCTATTGTGGTCAGATAAAGTACTTGATATAATTTCTATTTTTTAAAAAAATCTTTTGAGGTTTGTATTTTGTCCTAATGTATACTCAGTTCTGGAGAATGTTTAATGTGCTGATTTTTAAAAATGTGTATTCTGAAGGTCTTGGGTATGTAAATATATATTGGGTCTATTTGGTCTTTGATGCAGTTTAAATCTAGTATTTCTTTACTGATTTTCTGTTCAGGCGATCTGTCCAATGCTGACAGTAGGGTGTTAAAGTTCACTACTATTATTGTATTGGAGTTTTTTTCTCCCTTTAGATCTAATAATATTTGCTTTTTACATCTGGGTGCCATGGTGTTGGGTGTGTATATATTTACAATTTATAATCTATTGCCAAATTGATCCCCTTATGTGATGTCTGTCATTGTCTCTTTACTGCTTTTGACTTGAAATCTGTTTTGTCTGATATATGAATAGTAGCTATTCCTACTCACTTATATTTTTTGTTCATGTGGAATAATTGTTTACATCCCTTCACTTTCAGTCTATGTGTGTCTTTAGAGGTGAGGTGTGTTTCTTTTAGGCCACATATATTTGAATTTTGTTGTTCTAATTCATTCAGCCTATCTATATGTTTTAAATGGGAAGTTCACATCCAGGATTATTATTGATGGGTGAGGACTTACTCCTATCATTCTGTTAATTGTTTTCTGGTTGTTCTGTAATCTGTTGTCCTTTCTTCTTTTCCTTTTTTAATTTTTGTAGTTGGATGGTCTTCTGTGGTAATAAGGTTTGATTCTTTTCTCTTACTCCTATGTGTATTGGCTCTTCCTGTGAGTTTTATCATTTTGCATGTTTTTATGATGAAGGTTATTGTTCTTTTACTTCCAGTTGTATAATTCCCTTGAACATTTCTTGTTAAATTGATCTAGCAGTGATGAATTCCCTTAGGTTTTGCTTTTTTGAGAAAGATTTTATTTCTTCATTTCTGGAGAATAATTTTGCTGGCTGTAATATTTTTGGCTGGTAGGTTTTTTGTTTTGTTTTGTTTCTCTTTTGGTATTTTGAATATATCATCCCATTATCTCCTGGCCTGTAAAGTTTCTGCTGAGAAATCTGCTGTTATTGGGGATTCTCTTATGTGTAACTTAATGTTCTTCTGTTCCTATTTTTAGAATTCTGTTTGTCTTTGACATTTGGCAATTGGACTATAATGTGTCTCAAAGAAGACTGGTTTGTATTGAATCTATCTGAGGTTCTGGATCTGGATTTCCTTCCTTCTCCCAAGACTTGGGAAGCTTTCAGCTATTGTTTATTTAAATACATTTTCAATACTTTTCCCTTTTCCTATCATTCTGAAATACCCATAATGTAAATCCTACTTCATTTAATTGTATCACATAAATTCTGTAGGCTTTTTTTTTTTTTTTGCTTGTGTTGTTTCAAAAGACCTGTCTTTAATTTAGATATTTTTTCTTCTGCTTGCTCTATTCTGTTGTTGAAGCTCTCAATTTATTTTTATTTACTTAATTTAGTTCTTCAGCTATAGGATTTCTGTTTGGTTCTTTTATATGATATGTATTCCTTTATTGAATTTCTCATTCAAATAATACTTTTTTATTTTATTGAATTTGCTATCTGTATTTTCTTGTATCTCACTGAGTTTCCTTAAGATTATTATTTTGAATTATTTTTCTGGCATTTCATATATTACTTTGTGATTAATATTTGTTATTGAAGAACTATTGTGTTCCTTTGGAGATGTTGCTTTTTTTTTGCATTTTCGTCTTTTATGTGTTCCTACATTTATTTCTATGTATGTGGTTGAACTGTTCTATCTCAATTGCTATCTCAATTGTATGGAGTAGGTTTATAAGAAAAGTCCATGTGTATGGTTCTTGAGGTATCAGTTCAATAGGATGTATGGCTTTCATTCTAGGTGGATTCAGTAGAGTCTTCTCAGTTTCTTCAGCTGTAATCCATGCTAGCGGTGCTTGCAAGTATCTCAGTGGCCTAAACAGAAAGTTTGTAATGATGTGGTGCAGCTTTGCCAGGAGTGGGTTCACCAGGCTGCTTCTCAGGTCAGGGGCATGTGTGTGCACATGGTGGATTGGCCAACTTGGCATTTGGCTCACTGGGATTGGGGCCATAGGGCTGTTTCTCTGTCCAGGACACTGGCATATGGTTGCTCAACTGGTCTGGAGGCATTCCTGTGAGGAGGGCGCATAGGGCTGTTTCTCAGAACCAAAACACAGGCACACAGCTTCTTGGCTGGCCTAAGGGTGTGTCTTGAGGGGATGGCCCATGGGGTTTTTTAGCAAGCCTGGAACATGGCTCCATGGCTTCTTGGATGGCCTGGATGTGTGTCTGCCAACAGTTGTTTCTGTGGCTATTTCTCAGGATTGGGATGTAGGTGCACAGCTGCTCAGTTGGCCTAGGGATGTGCCAACCACTGTGGCCAAAGGAGATTTCTTGTGGACCCTGGATATGAGCACACAGCTGTTTGGTAGGTCTAGGAGTATGCCTGCCAGGATGAATCTGCAGAACTGTTCCTCAGGTCTGGAATGTGGATACCCAGCTGCTTGGTTGGCCTGGGGATATGCCTGCTGTGGGAGTTATATTAATTTTTTTAAATTTTTCCAGTTATACAAGCAATAAGTACCATCATTAGTGCCATTTTATAGATGAGGAAACAGGCTTAAAGAGATTAAATTTTCTGTCCAAGTTAACAGGCGTGAGTAAACAATAGAAAAACATCTTTCAGAATGGAATGTACCTTACCTGCAAAGACCTAGACTAGTTTCCAGAGATACTGAGTTTACACTTCATTGTTTCCTTCTCTCTTTAGATTTGCTCTCATGTTGTACAAATCTCCTTTAGCTGTAAAATATTAAAAATAAGACCTATTTTACAGGTTGTCAAGGCCTTTAATAAATCTCAGTGTCTGGCACAACATGGGCTTTGAAGTTCTTTCCCTCTTCCTCCTGTTAGAATAATTAAAAGATCACGCCCCAAACCTTGCTAATTCATTAACGCACCTTAACCCAGCCCCCTACACTTCTTCCAGAAGCCCCACAGGGAAAGGACTCTGTTTTTGGAAGAAAAAGGAACATAAGCTTCTCCAGTGGAAATGAAATGGCCACTGTTAACACCTGAGCTTGTATCTGTAACACTACTTCAAACCTTCTTATTCTTCATTGCTTTGGGACTTGCTGGGAAAAACAGGAAATCATTAAACTCTCTGCAATGTGAAGTGGCTTTGCAAAGTGCACTGTAAACTGTTTACATTGTCTTTAATTACTTTGGAGCCATATGTCAGCTTGGTATAAAGTGTGAAGATTACACTGAATAGGATGGGGGGAGTAGGTGACAATGTGGTGATTTATGGTAACCGGAAAAATTATGTATGGAAATGAGTTCAATTTAAAAACACATCTATGTGTTATTATAACAGTGGAGGGGGGGGAAGCCAGCGTATAACAAAATATCTTTGGAAATAGGAGCATGATGAATATGTAAATGAGACCAATCAGCATCAGCTGAGATATGGTGTATGCAGATGAGGCGGCAATGAGCCAAAATGTGAAATAGTTCCCAAACCATAAATATAAACCATATAAAATTCATTTGAAATATTCATGATAACATAAGGACAAAAAATATAATCAAGTGATTTATTTGCATATAAAAATGAGAATACTAGTCTGACACTCCAGCCTCTACCCTCAGATCACTGGGGAAAGAAAAGTTAACAGAGAGACTTTTAGAGGAAGAGATTTATTGAATGAGAACTATTGCAAGCACATTAAAAAAGTTGAGGATCCTCCCAATGTGAAGTTATTCAAACCCTCTCAGTACTGATAAAAGGAAAGAAAGTAATTCAGGTAACATAAAACCGTAACTTCAATGGTGCTGGAAAATTTGGTTGTACTCATCTTTGCCTCCCTGAGTATTTCCTTGTTAGGTAACTTAAGTTTCTTTCTAACCCAACCTTCTGTGATTCTGAGAGTTAATAGACAAAGGAGCCTTGAATCCCCCTTACTCAAAGCAAGAAACAGAGGCCGATAATTTTACTGGCTCCCTGGTTTAAAAAAATAATAGGAGACCAGTGTGTTAGACCAGTTAGCTCTCTGGATGGGAAATGGACATTTGAATATGTGGGAATAACAAGGAAGTGTGGTTGAGTGGTTTTCCTCTCAAGTTGCTCTTTAGAATCCTCTGAAGAGCTATTAAAACAATCTCTAGTCCTAAATATCATTTCCAGAGATTTTTTTATTCCATTTGTCAAGAAGGCAGGTCTAAATATTAATCATTTTTTAAAGCTCTCTTGATGGTTCTTATGCACACGTACAGTTGAAAGTCACCGAGGTATATGATAGTTAACTCTGGATCCAATTTGAACAAACAACATTCAAAAACATGTACCATGCATTTATATGGTGTGACTAGTAAAGAATAAACAAAGAGGAGGTTGGTAGTACTCACAATCAAAGAGGAAGCAGGACGTGAGGTCATACAGCACCTTATATACAAGGGAGGCAAGTTTAGGTGTCATCGTGTGATCAGAATTAAATGGAATGTTTTAGGCAACCAAGAGAAGTTATCTGATTTGCATTTGTTAAAGATTGGTCACACATACAAGTTTTGATTTGGTATTATTTTGTTTAAAATTGTATGTCTATATTTGTAGGTCTAGTCATCAAAGAAATGCAAGTTAAAACCCCACTGAGATACCACCTAACTCCAGTCAGGATGGCCATCATCAATAACTCAAAAAACAAT
>CAUYQG010037117.1:0-20618 GCA_963574415.1 Tarsius wallacei | reverse complement strand
TCAGACAATCCACTCACCTCGGCCTCCCAAAGCGTGGGATTACAGGCTGAGCCACCGAGCCCGGCCATAGTTTTTTTCTTAAAGTAGCATCCAGTCTTATGTTCATACATTGCATTTGGTTGTTGCGTCTTTTTAGTGTCTGTCTACAGCAGTTGTTCTGCCCCTTTTCTCTTAATAGCATTGACTTCTTGAAGAGTCCAATTCAGTTTTCGTGTAAGGTGTTCCACGTGCTGATTTGCCTGAGCTTTTCTTAATGGGGTAATTTCATTTGTTTGTCTACACACCCTCCCCTCTCCTCCCCATCTCTTATTAACTGGAAATTAAACGTTACAGCTTGATTGAGTTCGGGCTGGACATTTTGGGCAAGAACACATTACAGATATGTTTTCTTCACACTCAATGTGAAAGTTGTTCCACTGTTAATGATGCTCAGTGTGGCTACTCAATTATGATAGTGACAGGAAGAGCTCTCCATTGAGAAAGTACAACGTTCTCTTGTACATCGTGGTACAGGGCACCTGAGCAGGGCAACAGCACTGCCTATCACCAACACTCATCGATGGATATTGCTTCATAAAGGGGTAGAATGCCCATGCATTGATACCCTATGTAGCCAATGAAAAAGGCCTCGGTAGAGCAAAAGACATATTCTGAGCTACCTAGGACAATTTTTACATAGACTTTTGTGATAGGGAAGATTTTTCTAAGCATAATCTCAAGCTGAGAACACAGAAATTAAAAGATCGACATTTTTCACTATATTTATTTGTGAACTTATCTCAGGAATGCAATGATGGGTCAGCATACAAAAATCAGTCAATATAATACATTAGATTAATAGAATAAAGGGGAAAAAATCACATGATCATGTCAATAGATGTAGGAAAAGCATTGACAAAATTCAACACCCTTCCATGATTAAAGAAAAAAAAACCTCAGACTAGAAATAAAAGGGAACTTTCTCAACACAATAAGGGGTATTCTAGAACTCACAGCTTAACATCATAGTCAATGGTGAAAGACTGAAAGCTTTCTCCCTAAAATCAGAGCAAGATGAGGATGCCTACTTTTATCACTGCTATTTAACATTGTGCTAGAAGTTCTAGCCAGAGCACCTAGGGGGAAAAACTCATCTAAATAGAAAAGGAAGATATAAAACTGACACTCTGACCTTTTTCTTTACCTTGCCAAATTCCTAACTAAGAGGCCTGGAGAGACAGGATTTGTACTATTTCATGTGATTTACTTTCCAGCCTGGCTCTGGCATAATGTCACATAACATAAAGAAGAAAAAACAAATTATTTTATGACCCTGTAAAGCTGTCATTCAGGAACTCCCAGCACTTTTAAAACACTTACCTGTTCTCTCTGAAGTCTGCCACCACCCATGAAGCTTCACCTACTTATCAAGAAACTTGGCTTCTTCAAGCTACTCATTTCCTTTACTGATTTCAAAATATCTTAGATAATTCTAATTATCAGTTAGAAAATTTTTGAATCTACCTATAGCCTGAGGGTCTCCTCTTGGAAACATCCCAGTTTTCTGGACTGAACCAGTGTAAATCTCGCATTTCTTGATTTTTGGTGTCCTGTAACTTCTGACCTCCTAAATTGTGTGTAACCAAGCTACAATTCAACCACACATTCTTAAGCTTTCTTGGGGACCATGTCACAGGCCTTGGTCACTCATATTTGGCTCAGGATAAACTATCTTAAATATTTTACAATTTGGCATCTTTCACCAACAAAACTATCTCTATTTATAGATTATATGATTTACATATGGAAAAATCCCAAAGAATTCACCACACCAAAAATAAAAAAAAATGCTAGAGCTAAGAAACAAATTCAGCAAAGTTGTAAAATATACAAGATCAAGACACAAAATTGAGTTATGTTTCTGTACACCAGCAAATCAATGATCCCCAAAAAAGAAAATAATTTCACTTTTAATAACATCCAAATGAATAAAATTCTGAGGATGAGGGAAGAGGAAGGAAAGAAAAAAGAATAAAATTCCTAGGAATAGATTTAACCAAGGAGGTAAAAGACTTGTACAAGGAAAACTACAAATATTGCAAAAAAAATTAGAGAAGGCCTAAATAAATGGAAAGACATCCCATACCCAAAGCAATCTACAGATTTAATGCAATTCTTATCAAAATACCCATGATTTTTTTTCCAGAAATGGAAAAACAAATTCTCAAGTTCACATGGAATTGTAGAGGGCCCAGAGTAACCAAAACCATCGTTAGAGAGAAGAGAAAGTTGGAGAACTCACACATTCTGCAAGCCAAATTTACCATAAGCAGCTTTAATTTAAACAATGGTACTGGCATAAGCATCAACACAGATCAATGAAATTGAATAGAGACTTCAGAAATAAATCTATGGGCCAATGGATTTTCAACAAGAGTGCCAAGACCATTTAATGGTGGAAGAATAGTCTCTTTAACAAATGAGACAACTGGATATGAACATGCAGAAGAATGAAGTTGGACGCCATCTCATACCATATCCAAAAATTAACTCAAAATGAATCAACACCTTAAATTCAGAAGCTAAAACTATAAAACTCTTAGAAGAAAACATAGGGGTAATGAATTCGTATATAGGACAATAGAAACACAAGTAACAAAAAGAAAAAAATAGATAAATAGAATTTCATCAAAATGTTATTTTGAGCATCAAATACCCTCAATAAAATGAATAAACAACTTACAGAATGGGAAAAAATATTTGCAAATCATGTATCTGATAAAGGTCTAGTATCCAGAATATAAAAAGAACTTCTACGACTCAACAACCAAAAGACAACCATATTGAAAAACGGGCAAAGAACTTTAATAGACATTTTTTCAAGAAGATATTCAAATGGCCTATAAGCCCATGAAATATACTCAACATTATCAGTCACCAGGGAAATGCAAATTAAAACCACAATGAGGTACCTCTTCTGGGATGTCTATTGTTTTAGTCCATTCAAGCTATTGTAACAACATACCATAAACTGGGTGTCTTCTGAAAAACAGAAATTTATTTCTCACAGTTCTGGAGGCTGAGAAATCCAAGAGCAAGGTACCAAGTGATCTCTCACCAGACACTTTGTTTCACCAGACACTTTCTCATAGATGGCAACTTCTTATTGTGCCCTCACATGCTAGAAGGGGCAAGGCAGCTCTAGAGGGAGCAAGGAGCCTCTTTTATAAAGGCACTAATCCCATTCATGAAGAATCCACTCTAATGGCCTAATCACCTCCCAAAGGCCCCTCCTTCCAACACTATCACCTTGAGATTAGAGTTTCAACATATGAATTTTGGGGAAACACAAACATTCAGACCATAGCAGTTATAATTTTTTAATGGAAAATTATAAGCATTGGCAAAGATGTGAAGAAATTGAAATCCCTACTCCAGTTGTTAGTGAAAATTGTTGGTGGGAATGTGAAATAGTTCAGCCGCAGTGGTTAAGTGCACATAGCAACTCTGCTAAAAGTTAAACATGTAAAGCTTATCTATCCCAATAATCTCACTTCTAGTTATATCCAAAAGAACAGAAAGCAGGTACTCAAACAAATACATGTTCATAGCAGCAGTATTCACAATAGTCAAAAGGTGCAAACAACTTAAATGTCCATCTACGGATGAATGGATATGCAAGTTTTAGTATAGCCAGACAATGGAATAGTATCCATCTGTTAATTTGGTAAAAACTCAAGTGTGCTGCAATTTAATTCTGACACTAACCACCTGGAGTTATCATCAGACGCCACAGGTTTAAGGGCACAGTCCACAAGACTGCCCTGAATTCAGACACCAGCTAAAAGTCAGGGTTCCCCGGACCGCTCACAGTTCTGACTGACTGGCTATAAATTCAGGGGTTCCATGACCTTGTCAGGTTCCATGATTCCCTAGAACAAGTCATAGAACTCAAGAGAGTGTCATATGTATGATTACAGTTTTATTATAAGAGATACGGATCAGGACCAGTCAAATGAGGCTATGCACAGGATAAAGTCTGGGGGAGAATGCAGATAATAACCTCTGTGCCCTCTCCTCTTGGAACCCAGATGCATCCCCCTTCTGGCACATCAATGCGTACACCAACCCAGAAGCCCAACTGAGCTTCCATGTCCAGAATCTCTACTGGGTTTTCATGACTTGGGCCTGGTTGATTAAATCTCCATCGCCACTCCCCTCCCAATTCCCAAAGTTTCAGCCACCAACCTTTTAACACAATGCTCTCTGGTGACCAGCCCCCGTCCTGAAGTCATGTGGTGCCTCCCCCATGAGTAACCTCAGCAACATAACAAACACACTTCTATCACTCAGAACATTCCAAGAATTTTAGAAGCTGGGTGCCAGGAACCCTGGACAAAGACTAGATAAATTACTTATTAGACAAGAACCACGACAAAGGAATAAAGTACTAATACATGTTAGGATGTGAACAGACTTCAAAAACAGTATGCTAAGTGGAGGAATATTGTATGATGCCTTTCGCATGAAATATTCACAATACGTACAACAACAGAGTCAGAACAAGGTTGGTGGATGCTGGGGATGGGGGAGGGAGAAATGTAGGAGAAACTACTCAATGGGTTTTATTTTGGATTGATAAAAATGGGTTGGATCTAAGTGGAGTGAGTTACACGAGATCGTGAATGTACCAAATGCCTTGGGAGTGTTCAGTTTGTCAGATAAAAAACAAATCTAGACTTAGTAAGAAGAGACTTTATCCAAAAGATTATTGCAAGGGGGCAAAAGGACTACTTCAAAAGTGGGAAGGAACGCTGCAAGGGAGAACACTTTGACCAGATCAGAGCATCTGAAGACTCAGGCAAAGGGAGTTTTGGGGATCTTTTTGGTTTTGTTTTGTTTTTTTCTGGAGCAGAGTAAGCAAAGTTAGAAAGAACCAGTTGTGGAGACAGGATGACCTGATTAGGTAAAAAGGCAAGAATGTTCTCAGGAGGGCTGTGTGCTGGCTCAAGTGGGGGCCAGGGTGGGGGGCAAGTTTAGGGGCCTGGGAGAAAGGGAGAAGTTTAATCAAAATTGGTGAAGCATTTTGTTCCCATTGAACAGTGGAGAGGAGTGGGTCAGCTAATCACCTGTGAGCAAAGAAAAGAAATTCTGAGGGTTTGTGTCTGGCCTTGTCAGAAAGAACCTGTGGTGGAGACAACTCTCATCCTCTGATGATTCACTGAAAGATCAACTCACAAGGCAGGTTAATTGGAGAAAAGGCATACAAATGTATTTGATCATGGCTTGACATGACATGGGAGCCCTCAGACTGAAGACTCAACCTCCTAACCGGGTGCAAAGTTTAGGGGTCTGGGAGAAAAAGACAAGTTTACCAATTGGTTAACAAGTATTCTGTTCTGATTGGTCAGTGGAGATAAGCAGAACAGCTTATCATTGAAGCTTATATACCATCCTGAGGTTACAGAAAGAGTGTGGGCTTGGATCCTGGCAAAATAGGTCCAAAATGGGAGTGGGAAGAACAGGAGTTCTGTTGGGAGCAATACATGATCACTAGGGAGAACTCAATGGGCTTGAAGAACCTACAATAATCTTGAGAAAAGTCTGTTGGGTCCGCAGAGTGGTCAATGGTTTGTGACAAAAGTCTGTCTATCGTTGTTGACACACTTTAGTCTCCTTTCCTGCAATATGGTTCAGTTAGTGAAAATTCAGGGAAGGGACCAGGGATCATTGTTTTCTTCTTTGGCAGATCCGCATTTTGGCAGATAAGGGAACTTCAGAGAACAACTTCATCCCATAAGAGACAGTGGGTTGTGGGTATGGGGGTCAGAGAGACCTTGAGGCTTCTTTTTCAGTTCAGCAGATACAAAGTGCCAATGGGGTATTGATTTCTGAAACCCAACACCCCATTCATGCCGAAGTTTGAGGCAACAGCATGCCAGGGAGTGACCTCTTGTCCACCTTGAGGGAAAGCTGGGTGTGGCCCTCTCTTTCCCCTTGGCTAGAGATGAGTGTAGGAGCAGGTGCACCACCCCCTGCCAGCCAGCGGGGCCTCAGGGAAAGTCGACTTGTGGATGGTTTCTGGGAAAGCTTTTCTTCTCAAGATAAAGCCTCTTGCTTCCTGCCCAAGACCTCTCCCGACCTGGCTGAGCTGCTGAGCCAACCCTGAAGTTCTAGCTCTCAGCTTCTAACTGGGTGAGATAATTAAAAAAATGTCCTTTCTGTTCATAAGGCTCTCAGTTGACTGTTCCCTTACTTGCAGCTAAAGGCACCCAAGAGCTACAAGCCAAAGTGGCCAAGGCTAGACTAAGTTCATTGATGTTCCAAGCTTGTTGCTCCAGGAGAAAGCGAGGAGCCCTACAGGCCAAGGACCAGGCCGGCAGTGCTAAGCTGCCTTAGCCCGCTCCCCTATCCCATTGTGTGAGGCAGGGAGGCTCACAGCCAGTGCCCAGGTAGAAGACTGCAGGTGCTGAGCTGGGAGAGAGACTTCCTGGGTCCTCTATAATTCTAATAGGAATATGATCACTTTGGAAAGAGACTTCAAGGGTCTGTAATGTGGTTATTCACTTCACTGTCCCCTCTGCCCTTCCCTGCCCTGTTTGTGCCCTAGGAGGCTGAGCTGAGACTCTCTCCCCCAAGCAGCCTCGCACACTGGCTTCTGGTCACGTGGGGCCAAAGGAGGCACCAGTGGCGGTGGAGGACATAGTCGGGGTATGGTCATGGTAACTGGCCACTATTCCCTCTCCTCCACACTGTGCTTCTAACTTGTCTGCTTCCTCAAGGCCGCTGTTCCTTCCGTGCTGCAGCTGCCCCTGGGTCCCAGGAACACCACTGGCTTCCTACTCCTTCAGGACAAGGTGCCTGGGTGGTATGCCACCCCTGTTGACTCCCTGACCTGTTCTCATCTCAGCAGATAATGCCTTCATGTAACCTTCTTCAATTAAGTTCTGTAAGCATTCCTTCTGTCTCCTGCTGAGACCCTGATTAATACGATCTCCTGTGTGGCTCTTTGAATGCAAGAGGAAAAATTAAAAATTATACTGCTAGTCAGATTTCTTTACTGTGTTTGAAGTTATCACCGGACCCATAAAGAGCCACAACTGCCGAAGGGGGTAGGGAGCAGGGGTTGGAGGCGTCTTTGCATCAGCAATAACATGACAAAAGCAAGTGAGAGTAAAGCATGTATAAGAAGATCCCATTTCCTGTAAACCTGCAGATAGATCGATGAGAACATGCTCTATGGAAAGATAGACTGATTTTGAAAAATTAGCAGAACGCTGACAATGACTATCCCTGTTAATAAAATTACCTTGGGGTAAGGACTTTGCTTTCTTCATTTCAGCATTGTTTTCATTTATTCTATTTATTTATTTATTTATATTTTTTTGAGTTGGGGTCTCACTCTGTCACCTCCATGACAAGGGCAATGGCACAATCATGGCTCACCGCTACCTCGACCTTCTGGGCTCAGACGATTCAGTCTTAGCCTCCCAAGTAGCTGGGACAACAGGTACTTGTCACCATATTCAGCTAATTTTTTTTTTTTTTTTTTTTGATTAGAGATGAGGTCTCACTATGTTGCCAGACTTGTCCTGGGCTCAAGCAATCCTCCTACCTTGGTCTCCCAAAATGCTGGGATTACAGGCATGAGATGCTGTTTTTATTTTATTTTATTTATTTATTATTTATTTATAATTGGAGTCTCATTCTGTCATCCAGGCTGAAGTGCAGTGACACGCTTATGGCCACCGCAGCCTCCACCTGCTGGGCTGCCTCAGCCTTCCAAGTAGCTGGAACTACAGGCGTGTGCTACCATGCCCAGCTTATTTTTTTATTTATTGTAGATTGAGGTCTCACCAAGTTGCCCAGGCTGGTCTCCAACCCCTGAGCTCAGGCAATTCTCTCACATTGGACTCCCAAAGTGCTAGCACTACAGGCTTGAGCCACCACGCCCAGCTGTTTTTATTTTTATGTTGTGTCTATTTTTTTCTTTATAGACATAGATTGTATGGAGGATTTTATATCAGTTGTCTGTTGCTGTATGACAGATAACCAAAACTTAGTGGTCTAGCTCACGATTCTGCTAGTCAGCAACTTGGGCTTGGTTCAGCTGGGCGTTTTTTCTGGTCTTGCCTGGGCTCCTTCATGTACATGTGGTCAGCGCAGGTCAGCAGGGTGTCTCTGTGTCTGGAGTTTGGCTGGCCATGAGCTGAAACAAAAGGGCAGAGGGTGACTGGACCAGCCCAGGCTCCTTCACAGGATGGTCTCCAGTTTCTAAGGGGACCAGGAGAGGGCTGATCCCAAGGGCTGATCTCAAGTGCTTTTCAAAACTCTGCTTGCCTTCAATTTGCTGTTGTCCCATAGGCCAAAGCAAGTCACAGAGCCAGGCGCAGAGTCAGTGGGGGAGGACCTCAGCAACGGTGGAGATACAGCAAGGGGTGAAGGAGCTGGAGCCATGGCTGCACCCGTCCACCAAGAGCCAAAGGTGGCCTGATGGGCTGAGATGGGAGTTTGGCAGGGTTGGTCTCCTGAGATGGACACCAAGGCTAATTTCTCTAAACAGGTAGCTGAGACAGTTTCCCTCTGAGCCCCCATAGAGAAAAACAGGATGTGATTAAGAATTGGTTCGAGCCAGCTAGAGCCAGGATGGCAACTAATTTGCCTGACAACTGACCTTGTCCCTCATGACATTAGCATGCTAAATCTCCCACCCTCCATCGCCATGGCTGTTTGGACTCTGCTCATTTATAGCGACAAACTGGGTAGAACCCCAATTCTTACAAACGTTCACATCTTTCCCAGGAAACCCATGAATATTCCACCTCTTGCTTAGCATATAATCAAGCGATAGCTACAAAAACAAAGCCCCAGCAATGTACAGTTGCTGTTCTTCCTGTAGAGTAGTAGTCTGCTATGTGTGAGTTCAGTAGACTTCCTTTCACTTTCCAACTGAAACTCCAGCGCTGTGGGTGCGGGGGCTGCTCTGCCTACTGAGTAGGCGTCTTTCCGCTCCTCTTTTAATAAACTTACTTTCACTTTACTTCATCGGCTCGCTCTTAAACTCTTTCCTGCACAAAGCCAAGAACCCACTTGGCCTCTTGGGCTGGATTCCAATGTGGAGGTCACCCATCCTGTGTCAGAGAGAAAAGAGTACTAAACATGGAGTAAACAACTGCAATCCAAGGTCATGTTCCAGCACTCTTCAGACCTCAATCAGAGCGACACAAAGGCACCACATACGAGAACAACGACAACCTCTCCACAGTGCTCAGAAGACCTAAGGGCCCGATGCCTATGGTCACTTCTCGTTTAGAGATGGCACTCTGGAAGTGTGCAGCGTGGAGGGGCCCGCAGAGAGCCCTGTGGCCTGCCAGCTTCCACTCCGTCCGCCACAACCCTGGCTTCCCCTGCTGGATCCCTGACGCTGTGGCCCAGGGTCCAGCATCATTGCCTGATGGGGGATAGTTTTTGTCATGCTTATGCTTTGCTATGTAGGTGGCCTTCCTAGCCCTAGCATTTGACTTTGCAACTCTTGGGTGACTGGCCCAAGTAAACAGCAGGAACAGCAGGGCCACGGGAATGAGGTGGAACCATGAAGCTCAGAGGGAGACAGGAGGCCTGGGACAGAGGAGGAGAGAACAGGAAATGGGACCCAGAAAACAGAGGATCTGGGTAGCTTCAAAGGCTAAAGCTGATGAATTTAAGTCCTGTCTTTCTCCTGGTGGGGATCTGGCTGATGGGGAGGGCCAGATTTTTCAGGGTATGTGGTACATCTCTGTGGAGTTGCTGTCTCTGGCACTGCCTATGCCACCTCCTTGTTCAGCCTCACTACCTGACCACACAGCTGGGGGCTGTCTTAGTCTGTTGGGGTTGCAACAGCAAAGTACCATTGACTGGGTGGCTTACAAGAACACAAGTGTGTTTCTTGCAGTTCTGGAAGCTGAAAGTCTGAGATCGGGATGCCAAAATGGTAGGGTTCTGAGGAGGGTTCTCTTCTGGTTGCAGCTCACTGCGTCCTCATATGGCTAACCTCACTCGTGTGGGCTCTACCACATGACCAAGGCACCTCCCAAGGCCCACTTCCGGAAACCATCACACTGGGGAGGTGAGGAATTCAACATATTAATTTGAGGGGAGGGGCACTAACATTCAGTCCATATAGGAGGAAACAGAGAGAGGACTCACTGGGCCTTAGCCACCACACGGTCAATGGTGAAGCTAGACTTTCACTCACCAACTATGGGCCCAACTTTTTGTGGCACTCTCCAGGCACCAGGGTGGGCAGAGAAAATCCATGGCAGTGAGTGAGTATGGAGCTGCGTTTTTGCCCCGTTTGAGTCACAGAGACTGATGCAGTCCAGGGCTGAGTGTATGACAGTAGGTGGCAAACAGTGTTGAACCCGGATCTGATGAAGTCTGTACTCTGTACCCTTACCTTGAGCTGATACACCCAAGCCATAGAGAGACCCCTCCTCTCCCAAGAGGGGCCTCATCGTGAATATCACGTGTGAATCTGTGCTTAGTCTAACAGATCCAAATAGCACAGCATATCACAGAACAAAACCTGGATGCCTCCTCTCATCGCTACCATCCCCGTGGGACACTCACAGGATAGTACAGCATGAGTCATCACACCATTGCTGCGTCTGTCTACACACATACAAGGTATGCGCTATGTGTATACATGTGTGCACACCTGCAGGCTATTTTGCTAACACATGCATGCTATTTTACAGTTTGCTTTATTTTTTTCCCTTCATCTATCACAAAACTATTTTGACAGTAGTACAGATCTGTACCTCATTCCTTCTCATGACAGCTTAGCATTTGTATTTATTAGCTTCTGTTTATAACAACCATCTGTGTTAGCCAGAGAGTGCCAGAGAAACAGAACCAATAGGGTGTATGTGAGGGGCGAGGGTGGGGAGAGGTCAGCTGATAGGTGCATACATACATACACAGACAGACAGAGAAGATTTAAGGAATCGGCATATGTAATTGTGGGGGCTGGCAAGTCTTACGTCTGCAGGGCAGGCTGGCAGGCTGGAGACCCAGAGAAGAGTCCTTGCTGCAGTTCCAGTCCAAAGGCAGTCTCTGGAGGCAGAATTCCTTCCTCAGGGGACCCTGTTTTTTCTCAGGGTCTTCAACTGACTGCATAAGGCTTATCCACATTACGGAGGGCAGTCTGTTTTTCCAAAGTCTACTGAGTTAAATGTTAACCTCACCTGAAAAATACCTTCACAGCAACACCTAGGCTGGCATTTGACCAAAAACTGGGTACCACAGTCTAACAAAGTTAACACATAAAATTAACCATCACACACCTTAATGACGAAAAAAACAATGATACGCTGTTTCTCATGAGTCGTGGGGTGCCAGCGTGGGGTGTCTGCTGCTCTCTCCAGGGGTCATCCACATAGCTATAGTCACAAGTTGGCTTGACAAAGGCTAGAGAGCCCAGGCGGCCTCCCTGGTGTGTCTGGCAGTGGGTGTCGGCTATCAGCTGGGTCGCCTCTGTTCCCCTCCATATGGACCCCATCCTCAGCAGGCTGGCTGGCCTTTGCCATATCATGATGGGATCTGAGTTCTCAGAGGGTGAAGGCAGAAGCCACAATGCTCCTTGAGGTCCAAGTCCTGGAAATTGCACAAGGCCACTCTGGCACATTCTGGGTGTCACAGATTGGCCCGAATTCCAGGGTGGGAAACAGATCCCAGACTTGCCATGCAGGGCAGCAAAGTCACAGAGGGATGAGGCCACCGTGGGCGTGGCTCCTCCGTCTCTGCCAGCAGCCCTCTTTCTGGACAGAAACGCTGCTCACTTTCCATTTTTTGCAGCAACAAAGATTGCTTGGTGATAACTGTGGGGTCTGCACTACGTCCCAGGCGCAAGCACTTCTGTAGGACAGACTCACAGACACGCAATTGCTCAGAGCAGGGCGCCCACACATTAAATCCAACAAATGCTACCAAGTCTTCTCCAAGGTTTGTGTGCCACTTCACACGTGTCCTCAGCGTGGAAAGGCCCGATGCCCTCTTTCCTTGCCCCCTCAACAACTCTGGTCATCCTTGACTTTTTCATTTTTGCCAGTCTGCTGACTGATAAATGACATAACATTATAATTTATGCTTTTATTTCCCTGATTACTGGGAAAGTTGAGGGTAGTTTCGTGTGTTCATATTACTTTTGTAACCAAATAAATTCAGATATCTACATTCTGAAATCAAAATATTTCAAAAAGAAACAGGCCTTAAGCAACTCTGTGTCCCCAGCCTCACACAGGAGAAAATGCGGTCATTCCTGCATCTTCTTGGGGCATGGGGAAGGTTTTTCATTTGATTTTCATCTCAGAATCCCAGGCACTATCAGAGCTGAAGGTACATAAAGACCTCCCAGCCCGAGGGACAGAGAAACCGAGGCCCTGGAAGGGACACTACCTGGCTGAGGTCTCACAATGGCAAGGTTGGAACCAGTGCCCAGGTCTTCTAACTCCCATGAAGGAGAAAGACAGGAAGAGACCAAAGAACAGAGCGGAGGGAAGTGTGCTGTGCTTTTTGCTCAGCTGCTGCAATGCTTGCCGGAGGCTGGCTGGCCCCTCCCACCTCACTCAGAGGCGGGGCAATTATGTTTCCTCTTCTTGCTAAACTTGGGTAAACATCTGCAAAGGCCTGAAAAATCTGTGTAAGTAACAACAATAGCTGGATCTATAACTGGCGGATCACCACACTATTCGCTGAGTCCCAGCCTAGGGCAACCTCTGACCTGGGGTCTCCCGGTGCCCACCTAATGACCTTCTAGGGGTCCCATAGACTGATGCTCAGAACCTGAGGACAGCCTCACAGCCCTCATCAGACAGGGGCAGCAAAGTGCTACAAATTACCCAGAATCCTGGTCTTCAGGAAGCCTCTTGCAGGTGGGGTGAAGGGAATGGCTGTGCCCCCAGGCGTCAGCTTCTAAGACCAGGGCAAAGACAACCCAAGATTGGTGAAAAGTCCCTCAGAAAGCCCCACACGGAGAGCAACAGGGCTCGCAAAGTCAACGCAGTGGGATTTTCCTCCACCTTTGGATCAGATTGCTGTTTATTTAACTCAGCTGCAAATTTCAGGACCTTGTTGTATGAGCCATGCCTATTTTTACATACTGGAGTCAGCGTTGGGATGAGAGCAGAGATCCGGGACCAAGACCAACGGAGACCTATGGGACAGGAGTGCCAGGTCTCCATCCAGGCCCCTCCTGCTCAGGGCACCTAACATGACCTGCTCCTCCTCCTCCTCCTGCTCCCTCCTCCCCCTGCTCCTCCTGCCCCTCTGGCCTCCCTCCTCCACCCGCTCCTTCAACTCCCCTTCTCTTCTTCCTCCCTCTCCCCCTCCCTCCCCTTCGTCCCCATCTTCTTTCTTCTCCTTCCTCCTCTTCCCTCTTTTTTCCCCCTTCTCCCCTCCCTCCTTTTTCTGCTCCTCCTCTTCCCCCTCCTCCCTCTCCTCTTCCCTTGCCTACTCCTCCCCTTTCTCTTCCTCTTCCTCACTGATCTCTCCTGGGCTCTCAGGGTGTGAACTGCCTGCACTCACAGCAAAACCCCGCTTTTCTGTTTTGTTTTCCCTCTGAATCCCAGACTCTCAAGTGCGCACAATTGATTTTGACTCAGTTCAATGTGTGGATGATGCAAAGACCCTGTGTGTGTCCCTCCCTGGTGGCCCAGTTGCATAATGGAGAGTGGAGTGACATCACCTCAGGACCCAGCCAGCACATAGCTCAGCACATCCCAGGGCCTTCTGCGTCCTCTTGAGTAAGTGTCCTCTGGAAGGCGAGTGGGGTGGGGGAATCTGTGGAGACCCTCCTGCCAAGAGCCAGTCCAAGGCAGCTGAGCTTTCTTTGCAGACTCATTGTTTGGCAGTGCCACCTCTGCCTCCCCTGTGCTTCCCTCACTACCCTCAGATCCCGATCCGGCTTTGGCACAGACTCCAGCCTTCCATAGCCCCACTAGGGTGGGCTCTCTGCCCCCCAAACTGAATGCCCCGAAATCCAGACCCCCTCTTGGAGGGCAGCCTTGGGGCTACTCAGGGGTCCCTTGGGGGCTGGAACTGAAGTCCACCCAGGTCTACCTAAGAAGCGAAGTGTAAAAATAAAGCAAAATAAACAACATAAAATAAGTTAAAAGATGATCAAATTTCAAAGCTAGAGATTTTCTTTAACAACTAAACACTTATCTATTGACAGTAAGGATGGCTTCTAAGGCAAAAAGATGTACAGCATGTACTCGTATATGCAATTTACTTTTCAAATTAGTCTCACTCCATTTCCTAATGTAACCAAAACCCAATCAATTCAGGGACTCCCCCCAACACACACACACATACCTTTTCCTGAGCCTTTGTCCAAGCTGGCTTACCTAGCGCCAAGGTGTGTCCTCACCATCATTCCCAACTGATCTTTGGCCATCAGTGGCCAGTGGAGTCCGCTTCTTCACTCCACATCTTAACACCCAGTGAGTCCAGCCCTCTCTGAGCTATTGCTGCACTCTCTCCTGAGCATGAGAAACATTTGGCTGTCAATTTACTTCTCTTCCCTGTGGGAGACAGAATAGAAACCACCCAATAATGTCCATGTCCCAATCCCCTGAATCTGTGGATACGTTGTTACATGAAGTTTGCAGATAGCATTAAGCTACGGCTGCTAATCAATGGACTTTGAGGCAGGGAGATTATCCTAGGCTGTCTGGGTGGGCCCAGTGTCCTTAAATATGAAAGACAGAGGCAGACCACTCAACGGGAATGATGTGATGTGAGGAAGACTTGCTGGCTACTGCTGGATTTGAAGACAGAGGAAGAGGCCATGAGCCAAGAAATGCAGTCAGCCTCTGGAAGCTGGAAAGGGGAAGAAAATGGAGCCTCCAGAAAGGAACAAAGCCCTGCCAAAAACTTGGTTTCAGCCCAGTGAGACCCGTTGGAGATGTCTGACCTATAGAACTATAAGAGAATACATTCATGTTTGAAGTCACTACATCTGTGGCTATTTGTTACTGCAGCAACAGGAAATTAATACACTCCCTGTTTTACAGATGATGAAACAGACTTGGAGATCCCAAAGTCACAAAGCAAATAGGTGACAGAATTTCCTTCAGGGTCTGGCTGTGGGGACACACGGTGCACAGGTCAGTGGAGCACACTGGGCCTGGGATTCAGCCTTGCCTGCACCCAGCTGACCTGCAACAGCTCAAGCCCAGTTCAAAAGTCGGCACCCTTTCAGATATCTCCTCAACCACGGCATCGAATAACCTAGTTGAACAAAGCATCTGTAAATTATGCAAGCTTAACTTAAGATTGTGTGGGGGAGAAAATGTGCTTATATTGAACTTTTGGCCTTTCATTTCAGATCCCCTGTGAGCATTTCTGTGTTCCTAACTCCCTTGGTACTGCTGAATTTTTTTCTTCTCCCTCCAGACAGTGCCAGTCCGGTTTATCTCCCCTTCGTCTCTTCCTCAGGAGAAGGAATTTTCCTCTATCATGCAGAACAATTCAGTTCCACTCTGGTTTCTACTTTCCCAATCGCACACTTGAATCCAACATGGTGCCTATCAACGCACAATGCTTGAGTTAAGAAGACTTGCCCCCTCCATGGAAAGGTCTCATCAGCCAACTTCCATGACTTGGATGGACCCTAGAAATTCCCTAGCCCCAAGAGGGTTTTTTCTTTCAAACAAATACGGTGATATCCCAAGAGGAATTCTGGTGGATACCATTTTCTCCATCTCTGCAGATGTTCCTCAAATGAGTTGGCTTGACTCCTAAAACACTCATGCCCATCCTGGCCCCCTGTTCCAAGGTCAGGGAGAACTAGAATCCAAGCATGGTGTCTGTGACCCAGACTCTGGGCTCACATCAACTACCCAGCATCTTTGGGAAGAGGAGAGGGGGAGATTATGGCACGAAGTCCACCTCATGAGACTGGGAAGGGAAAGGAACGCATGGAAAGCAGAGGATGAAGGGACAAGTCACACTTCACAGGCAGCTCCTCTTTCTGAGAGGGTCCTGTCACTCTGGGTGTGAAACTCATACTCTGGGCATTGGGAGGAAGAAGTAGGCCTTCCTGGAAGGCAGGATCCCAGGCTGGTTCTCCCTCCATCTGCAAGCTTCGAAGTGATGAGGCTGGAGGCCTTGAGACTCTTATAGCAGGGAGGGACCTCTCACCTTCAAGCCCATTCTCCTGGCCCCAAATACTGAGCAGAGGAGACGCTGGAGACAGGGGAGCCTGAGGGTTCTCCCTGGAGTCAGAGCCCTGGAGTGGCTCCCAGTCTGAGCTGCCTCTGAAGGAAGATAAATGAAATGAGGCCAGCCGAGCAAGGTTTGGCCCTTGCTTAGGGCATCTCATTCCAGTTAACTCCAGCACCCTCAGGAAATACACGACTGGACTTTGGCAAGCCACTCACGTCTCCTGGTGCTGGGTTCCTTCCTCTCTAAAATGGAGCTCGTGCTTTGCATTCATAAGATGAGACAGCAGTTAGAGATGAACTTTGTGAGCTAGAGCTTGCCATGCAGAGGCAGGTTTTGGGAACCGCTGAGAGGGACAGCCGGGGCAGGGGCAGCATGTTGGTTTGTGTCTGCCCGGATTCCACAAGCCTGGGGCCAACACCTGCAGACAACGCTTCGCTGGCGCTCCTCAAGCGTGTTCCAGGACTCCCTGCTTTCCAGGAGGCAGCAGCCCCAGCTTGCCTCTGCTCGGCTCTCTTAGGATCTGCGTGGTGGGGCATTCGATGCAGACGCTCGAGCCCACCTTCCCTGGTGCCCGACTTGCACGGCTGCCCCTCAGCAGGTGAGCTGGCCTCGCAGGGGCACACAGCCAGTCTGTGTCTGTGGGCACAGCAGCTCTGCGATTATTCGAAGGTCTTGTGCTTTGCTCTTGTGAAAAGAAATGAAGAGTGGCAAATGTAGCGATGGAAGTGCAGACACTGGTGACAAGAAACGCAGTTCGCCAAAGCCTAGCCTACCTTAACTGGGAGGGAAATGCATGTCTTGGGTGCCATCTGGAGTCACTTACTTGGGTGCCAGACCCAAGCTCGCAACAAGATATCCAATTAGGAGCAAGCGTGAGTCACACGACTTCAGGAAAACTCTCTCAAGCCATGTTTCCCTCTGCTCTCACACCACAATCATCACCAACACACATGATTTCTGCGACCACATGTGGGGGTTTTTCCACATGTGGTCGCAGACGCCATGACACAGACACCAGCTTGGAGTTCTCTCAATTCAATTCTGACACTGTCTGCCTGGAGAGAGTGTCAGATCCAACAGGGTGAGGGCTCAGTCCCCAAGGTTGCTCTACACCCCAGACACCTGTTGCAAGTCCAGGCCACTGGAGATCTGACCAATCAGTTTTAAATTGGGGTTCCTACGATCCCAACTCTTTGAGTTAGATTAATTTGCTAGAGCAGCTCATAGAACTCAGGGAAACACATACTTACATTTACCGGTTTATTACGAAGTATTGTTTTAGAGGACACAGGTAAACAGCCAGATGAAGAGATGCATGGGTGAGGTCTGAGGGGTCCCCAGGTCAGGCGTTCTTGTCCCTGTAGAGTTGGGGTGCCACCTCCTCAGTATGTGGATGAGTTCTTCTCCACCTTCCTGTCACCTCCATGTCTTTAGCTCTCTGGGGAAGCTCCCACAACACAGTCCTTTGCGGCTTTTATGGGTACTTCATTGGTTGCCTATGACTGAAGCATGGACAACCCTGTTGATATGTGACTGGACAAAAAGGGTACTGTCTAACCCAGCAGGGCCTGTGTTCAGATTATTCTTGGACTCCCTGTGCAGCCTTCCTTCCTCCAGGGAGTGGGGAGGATCCTCTCTGGAATAAGGGTCTTTTGACCTACAACTGGACTAGAGTCTTGCCTGGAGCAAGCAGAAGGAAGGCAGAAGAAGGTCAGAGAGAGATTATGTTTCCTGAGGCCTAAAGCACTCCAACGTTATCACAAAAGACTGTATCACAAAAGCTACGAGCCGGGAACTGTGGATGAAAATCAGTATACAAGGTCTGACAATTAGGTTCAGGAACTCATCCTAGAAAAAGTGTACCTACCTCATTGCTGAATATCACTACAGGTGCCTCCGAAGTCCTCCCCTTGGGAAGCTATGCACTGACATGAGCACCTAGTCCACCTGTCAAAGCAATTTTGGAACTCCTTTTCTGGAATGTCCATCAGAGATGACATATTACCCTGATATCAAAATGTCTTTCTTTCAATATTTCCTTTATCTTTGAGTAAGGAAAAAGGTCATTGAGGGTCAGGTCTGGTGAGCAGGGAGGGTGTTCCAATATTGCTATTTTGTTTACTGGCTAAAAACTCCCTCACAGACAGTGCTGTGTGAGCTGGTGCATTGCTGTAATGCAAGAGCTCTTTCAGGGCCATTTTTTCACATACCTTTCTTATGCCAAGATTTTCAGTTAAGATTTTCCTAACTGTTGCTCTGTCGATGTTTATTTGGTCTGCTGTGCTTCTCACAGTCAGCTGCTGATGATTTTGATGCACAATTTGGTGAATTTTTGCAATGTTTTCCCTAGTTCTGCTCATTACTGGCCGTTCTGACCTCTCTTCATTAGTGATGCTTTCGCTCCCCTCAGATAATTATTTAATCCATTTGTACATTACATTTTGCAACTTGGCGAGACCTCATCTCAACAATAAATCAAAAAAATTAGCCGGGCGTGGTAGTGCGCGCCTGTAGTTCCAGCTACTTGGAAGGCTGAGGCGGAAGAATCGCCTGAGCCCAGCAGGTCGAGGCTGCGGTGGCCGGGAGTGGCCACTGCGCTCCAGTCTCGGTGACAGAGTGAGACTCCAACTCAAAAAAAAAAAAAAATTTTCCTCCTGATAAACTTGGACTAACGTGTCCCTGATTTCACTTCCACTCTTGCCAAGTTTAACAAGAAATTTAATGTTCGTTCCTTGCTCTAATTCAAGCTCCAACATCCTCGTAACAGCACACAAAAACATGCAACAATAATGAACGCCATTCAGCAAGACACTGCCACACATCGACAAGAACACAGCTGTGAGACACTGATATGCCAAGGTCATTAAACCTTACTAAGTTGCTTGTACAGCTCTACCAATGTAAGCACACAGTGGCAAGTTTGCGAAATTAATGGTCAGAAATGCAAGCTAGAAGTGCCAGACGTTTCATCAAAGACTATCTAAAAACAGCGAAGTGCGTTGGGGATTCTGCCCTCTTTCAGTTCTCTGGAAATGTACCCCTTTTCTCCACCACAAACGAATCACATCAAAGTCTATTGGGCATCAGTCAACAGCATGGTGTCTCTTTGAGGGGCATTATGAACAGAAGTGGGAAGTTGGTTCATCTGACCTCAGGAATTTTGCCTCTGATTTGTTTCATGCTGCATTCATTTGTGAAGAATCTGAGATTTACACACATCTTGATTTCAACTGGCCTGTCTCCCCAAACTTGCATTCTCTGCTTCTCTCCACTTAAAACACACAAATATGCCCGGAGTTCCAAGTCAGGGGAGTTTATCCACTTAGTTGATGGTCCCCCCAGCCACGTTCCAGCATGGGGCACGGGTCAGGGAGGTAAACCAGTAGGCTCCCTGCCTCAAACACTCCTAGGGTCTAACACAAATGCTGAAAGAGCCCCAGGAAGACAGGCCGGAGGAGGGTGGCGCAGCAGCTAGGGACAGTGGCAGGGTGCAGGGCCCGAGAAAGGGGCAGCCGTGCTCAGCTCCAAGAATTGCTGCTTGGTGGGCAGGCAGGTCAGAGTTTCACATTTTTTCCAAGATAAAGATGGAAATTTAGATTTTATTGTATTATTATTTCATTTTAATGAGTATTTAATACCAACCTCAATGTGACTAAAATCATATTATTTTAAAAGTTGTAAAGTCCTAGCAAGGCCAAACAAAACACATCTGTGAGCTGCAAGTTTTGGGGGCCTTGAGGACAGGGTGGGTTGTCTTGATGAACTCAGGCACCTGTGGTGCCTGGCATGTCCTGGGCAGTCTGAAAACAGTTCCTGGATGGATGAATGAGTGAGTGAATGAATAAAAGGGCTGGCAGGACGCCCTGGCTCCCAAGGGGCCAGGAGGTTCTCATTCGCCCTGTGTCCCATGGGTGCACATGATGTCCAGAGGGAGGTGCTGCCGTTGGCGTGAACACAGGGCTGGCTGGCGGCCAACCACGGCCAACAGCGGGGCTGGGGAGGCCCTGCTCGGGTCGGTCTTGTGGCCCCTGTGGGCCCTGCAGTTCTTCGGGCAACGACTTCCAGTTCTTCAGTGCAAACACAAACACAAAGGCACCCGCACTAGGACCTGAGCTTGTACAAGCCCCAGATAAAGAAGGCCCCCACCACAGCCCTCTGCGCAGCGCTCCCCAGCCCACCATCACCTGCAGGAGACTCCTCCAAAGAGGAAGCTGGGAGGGGCAGGGGCTGAGCCAGAGAGAGGAATCAGGGGTACACAGCCTGCTGTGTACTGGGTGTACATCACGGGGGGGGGGAGGGGTGCACAGAGTGCAAGTATCTGGTATATGAGTGCACGTGTCTGTGTATGCAAACAAACTCCATTGTGTGTATCTGTTTGTGAAGACCACAGTGTGTGTGTGTGTGTGTGTGTGTGTGTGTGTGTGTGTGTGTGT
>CAUYQG010037114.1:0-16573 GCA_963574415.1 Tarsius wallacei | reverse complement strand
AGAAGATGTTTCAAATTCAATTTAGTTCAAATTATAATTTATTTCATTGTATTGTATACGATATAATGGCCATAGCAATTGCATTGGATATGCTTAGTATGCCTGTGTGATTGAATAGGGAAACGCAACTATTCTGGAACGCTACCACTTCTCTCCCCCCACACACACACACTTTTCTTTACTGCGAAAGGGAACAGAAGAAGTCGTTTCTCAGCATAGTAATACACAGAATGTAGGGTCATTCATAGACACATTTTTCATTGCGTTCCTTTCCGGAAAGTTTCTCCGTTGCCAAAAAGATTTTGATTTTGCATATTTATGAATGTTATCATATTATATCATATTTAAACACATTTCTAACAAAATATTCGAATTACTTGCAAATAACATACATCTATAAGTGTTAAGTAGATAAATTAATATATATTTATACAAGATATACAAAAGGGGAATCCTATTGATGATGATGATCAAGTAATTATCATTAATGTATAAATTGGTAAACTTATTGTATGTCGACTTGTTGAAAACATGACATGACAGTGTTTAAAAAACTTTGATTGTCTTGTTGATAATAATACATAAATTATTATCATGATACATACAATAATCATTTCAGTACATTACTAATTGATTGCCGGAGCTAATCATTCTTTACATATAATCAACTTCTTGTTTTTCCCTTAGTTTCTTTTCAGATTCGTTATTATTAGTATAACTTCTCTCTCTTTCTTTCAAATGGAAAGATGTATGCTTGTTTGTAATGTGCACAACAAATCAATTCATCGAAGACGACGATGACTTTTTGAAAATATATTCATACGCATTCATCACACACACACACACATACAAATCTATGGAAATATACAAATTTAAAAAACTACTAATATGAATACGAAAGAACGTGAGGGGTAAACCAAAAAAAAAGAGAAAAAAAACGAATGAGAGTGAAATGAAAAGTAAAAAAAATGTGCAACTAATTACGCGTACCTTTAAGATGATAATTATACCTCCTAAATAAAAAACATATGCAGTGAAGTGAAAAAAATGAGTATAAAAGTGTAAGAAAAAGATTGCCGAAATTGTCGATATTTCCAACAAAATTTATGATTCCAATATAAAAGAAGTAGAAGAAGAAGAAGCAGAAGCAGAAGATGAAGCAGAAGACGAAGCAGAAGAAGAAGCAGAAGATGAAAATACTAGTTGACCTTCAAATCAATCATTAATATATATTTAAACAGTTATAACAGCATAAAACTATAATAAATATATGAGACATCAAACATAAAATATATAAAAATTAAGTAGAAACAAAAAATGAAGAAGAAAAAAACGTACCTTGCGGTTAAAGTAAAACACTTGATATATTCCAATTTTTTTTTGTGTGGATTAGGTACATTTAATTTATAGGTGCACACACGCACGATTATAACAATATAATTTGCAAATAAATCTGTTTTAATTTTAGCATGAAATTGATTGAAAACAAATGATAAACAATGATGAAGATGGTATGCATACGTTTTTCTTTTTTTGACGAGGACGTTACCAAGTAAAGTGAATTATCATTTCAGCAATAGTTAACATTTGATTATGGAATTTAAACACAAACACATACACACACATACGGAGATGATCCCGTTCACATATGACGAATTGATAAATTGTGTGTAAAAATAGTTCTATGATTCTATGATTTGCCTATCTCAATTATGATAAATACTTTTGATCTTTGATCATTATCAATCCATATAATTACATTTAACCTTGTTTCAATCAGACATATATATATGTCTATATCTGGTTTAATCCAGTTTGACCAAATGATTAAGTGTTTTGTACCTAAGTCGAATGAAATAGAGATGTTTGAATATGAGACAAACGTTTCATCAACGACAACCTTCTTCAATAAATTTTTTTAAAACATTTTTTTCCATCATTTGGTTATCTATATATTTGTATAATTAATTTAATGTTCGTGGCCTTACCATTTTCATCGATTTCATCATCAACATAATCATCAAAAGGTAAATATATATACATATATATATAAATATATATAGTTAAAATAAAAGTGATCATCATAATCATCATCATTACGACTACATTTTCCGATGTGTCAATGTCTTTCATTCATTTTCCAATTTATTTCGAATGAAATCTTGCTCTTGTACGCTCTTTCTCTCTCTCTCACTTACTAACTCTTACCACTTATACTTTTTTTTCGTTCCTGATCTGTCTGACTTTGAGAAATACAACTCACCTGTAAGATAATCAATCGTTATGTTCAATCGATGACGATGAAAAAGATGAGGTTTAATCATGGTGCTGCTGTCGATTATGATGAAAACGACGACGACGACAACGAAGAAGAAGAAGAAGAAGAAGAAAATCAGTTTTCTTTTTTAGTTTAAAGGAATACAATTTTATTTTTGTTTTACTTTTCAACATGTTGATTTTCCCATAGATTATGAACGGCCCACTCTTTCTTTCCGCATATTTCGGTTTCCTAAATATTGAATACATCAATTTATTTTTATTCTATATATTGTGCGTCCATAAATTTTCAATTTTTTTTTGGTGAAGAATCTGGTTGAAATTGAGTTCAATTTCCATAAATTTAGTACTTTTTAGTGTTTAGTGTAAATTTGCTTCTAATTTAAACCATCATTCTCCTTCTCTTTCTTTCTTATTTCTCAAACACTAAATATTGTCGGGGGACGCCAAAATTTTCAACGAAAAAGAATTTTTTTTTTCATATATTCAATTCATATTCACAAAAAAAAAGTTCAGTTTATGTAGCATCATCATTGGTAAGCATACAAAAATGTTTAAACTAATCCATAAGAATTGCCATCGAAAACGGCATCATCAACATCAGCGACATCATCATCATCATCAGCAGCAGCAGCAACAACATTTATGGATCAAAATGAGTTCACATTTAACATTTTAGTGGCTGTTGATGTGGTTGATGTTGCTGTCTCTATTCATCCATTCACCTCATCATCATCATCACCATCAACCACAACGCACTACCAACAATAATAACAACAACAATCGGCAAAAACTGAAGATTTGTCATATGTAAATGTGTCGGATCATTCGTTCTTTTTGTCTGTTTGGTGTTCGGCGTGTCAATTCATAAATGTTCAGCTTGTTAAGCGTCTTTGTATAATATACGAAAATAGATTTCATCCCAACCAAAATCTTGTGTGTGTGTGTGAGAGAGAGAGAAGCAAATTTGCACTTATTCACGTTCTTATATATTCACAAAAATAAATAAATAAATATTAGAATGTATGAAATGATTCTTTTTAAATTGTTTAAAATTGTTTTAATTATTCAACTTGTATAATGCAAAAACATTGACGTTTTGGCGTCAATCACCAAAATGTAACACATGAAAACGCCATCATCATCATCATTGGAACGTCAAAACCAAAAAAAATAATGTAAGTTTAATGTTAAATATTTCAATTTTTCATTAAATTGCTATTTGTTTGCTCTATTATTAATTGTAGTTCTCATTTATCATGAAATATTTGTTAGGAATTTATTTGTTTTTCTTCTCTTTATTACATTCCTATGTTAGATTGTACATTGCCTAATGAATTCAATTGTTGTTAGGCTTTCAATCCAAAAAGTGAAGTAAGAAAGAAAGAAAAGAAATGAAATGAATTTAGGTTAATTGTTTTGGTAATACATAATGTAATAATATGTCTACATAAGAATCGTGTAATATGTCCATAAAGTATCAATAAACAATAACGTTCAAACCAATATTAATTCATTTTAGTTGTCAAAATGATCGAATGTTGAATGCAAACAACAAGGTTCAAAATGACCACCAAACCAACAAAAAAACAACAATTTGCTAAAGCAATCATTAAAATGTATTTTCCAAAATATTTTTAATTGAAATGAACGAATTAATTAAAATTATTTATTTATTTTTCAATACAAATCAACGCAACAAACATTTTTACAGTTTTATCGTATTGTGACTTATAAAAATTCACATTAATAATTTATTTATAGAATTTAAATCTGAATTTTATTCCAATTTTATAGTTTTCCATTTTCATTTTATTACACAAAACCAAATACAAAAAATTGCTCCAAATTTTATAATATTTGTTTTTTTTTTTCTGGGTTAAAAACATTTTCTCAGTTGGATTATTCTATTGGGACCAATTTCTTT
Organism: Tarsius wallacei; assembly: GCA_963574415.1. Lineage (NCBI taxonomy): Eukaryota > Metazoa > Chordata > Mammalia > Primates > Tarsiidae > Tarsius > Tarsius wallacei. The sequence goes on along the minus strand of CAUYQG010037114.1, from coordinate 12,369 downwards.
GCCATCTTTCCTTCGTTCCAGATTCCATCAAGTACAGAATGTTGGGAACACTCAATAATACATGTGAAATAAATGGATTGACATAAGAATGAACCTAACAAACCAACCAACCAAACAAAAAACAAACAAACAAACAAACAAACAATATAATCGATAAATGGCAGATTATGGACTTGTGTCCAATTGTTTTTCCATGTTTTTTCACATTTCACATTGTTGCACTATTGATCAATGACAACAAACAAATGGTTTTCTTTCTTTCGTTCTTTTTCGTGTTCAACTCGTATCATTTCAACCACAAAACACATTTTAGATCAGTTTACACATAATTAAACTGTAAAATTATGTTCAATTTAAAGAATGGAACAGAATTACATGAAAACATTAAACTAAATCAATTTTATATTGCAGATTATGGATTGTTTCATCAAATTGTTTTATCGTGTTTTTCCATTGCCATGTTTGGTGTTTTGGATACAAACATTTCCCACTTGTTTACACTTTATTTTATTTGTCCTATATGGTTTGTTGTATTATGTGCACGAGAAAGAGAAAAAAGAGAATTGTTGCCTAAACTTAACACAACTTAATCATGATCTACAAAACCCGAAAACCCAAAACGAAAAAGAAGAACAGAGAAAAGAAATTGAATAGACGAACGTTAATGGAAACGTAAAGCCATGTGGATCAGAATTTTAGATGAGAATGGAAGAAATGAAAGGGAAAAAACAGATTCGTTGGGATATGAATGAATGAATGGGATAAGATTGATTGAAAAGCGTGTGAAGGAAAGAGAAGAATAGGATGAAAACGATTGTAATCTTACCCAAAATCAAAAACTGACAACTGTCAACTTTTGTATTCTTCTTCCTTATTTTTTTCATCATCATACATTATAGTCAACAACACCAGAACGTTTTCGATTGTTGCCTTTTAACGTACAAACGATCCAAAAATCGGGGAACGTACAAGAGCGGAACCGCAATAAATCTTAATTATGTTTTCACTGCTTTATGAACTGATTTTTGTGTTAAAAAACTCTTCTTCTTTTTTGTGAAGATTCTTTTCTTTGATGATTATAATGTTTGACATCCACTATTTGATCGTTGCGGTTCATTTATTTTCTATTTTTTTTTTGTTTTGTTTTGTTATGTTTTTTTTCCTTTTCATCTCATTTGAGATAAATTGGAGGATCATAAATTAGACTTTTGTTCTTGTATTGGATACAAATAACTTAAAGACATAAAGTCATTGACAATAAATTTATTTTATTTTTTTTTTGAGGTATTATTAAGAAAAAACAAGTAAATTTAAGCTTAATTCTAATTTCTTTATTCTTCATATATTTTTTGTTTTATATTAAAATAAAATATTATATTAAATTGATTCTCCAATCTAGACTAATGATAAATGGTCACAATTGGTACAATTGATTTGATTTGGGTTTCCCCCTATTTGCCATCAAACATTCAAATTGAATCTTACGTCAATATAAAGAATTACTGTTATTATTATTATTATTATTATTATTAATATATCTATAGATTTGCTTCCTATTGCACATTCCATCAATTCGATCAATGCTTAATCATTTGAACAGAATGGTCAACATCACACTGAATTGAATGAAATGCAATGTTTCATTGCAATCCCTCATCATCGTCTTGATTCTTGACTTGTATAATAAACTAACGGGCATTATTCTTGTCTTCTTAGTTGACGGTGGTGCTGGTTATAGTTTGAAATGATCCAAAAATAGGTCAGAATTGGTTTGCAAGTCTCAATTTAAGTTGAACAATGAATGGAAGAAGCACAGAAGAAAAATAGGGATAAAATCAACTTGGCGTTAAGGGTATTTAATATTATAAGACATATGATAGAATCAAAAAATAAAAATTGATACAAAGTCTTTATTTTTCAATAATAAAAATATTTTTTTTAAAGTGTCAAAAATATGGGTAAAAGGATATTGAATAATTTTAGAATAAAACAAAAAACAAATAAGGAAGAAGGCAAAAGCGAAAAATATTTAACACTTTGTATTCTACTTGTAGTTGTTCTATATATCAATTGATATTTGTTGTCAATGTTAAGCTAGTATCAAACATATAAGCCATTGAATGAAAATGATGACATAACTAAAATTAGATTAAAAGTCAAGCGAAAGATAAATAATAATAATAATAATATAAATAAAAAAGAGATTGTGATTAGAATTCAAAGAATATATATCTATATATATATAGTTATTTGTATGTGGGTTGAACACAATTGAACAATTGGCGAAACATTCAAATGTGGGCTTTCCAATTTATGTTATGGATGGATTAAATTGTCGTTTTGGTCACATCAATGTTTACTTGGAATATTCTTCTCCGGGTCTCCGCGCTTTCTCTCTCTCTCTCTCTCTCTCTCTCTCTCTCTCTCTCTCTCTCTAACTTGCAGATCGTGTCTTGTACACACACACACAGAGAGGCACAAACACACAAATCAACATTAGACAAGATGGACAATCTGTATTTGATCAAACAAGATCCTTTGCCTTCTTATTCATACTATATATATCTGATCCTCATTGCTCAAATTGTATGGAATGAAAGTAAAAGTTCAATTCCAATTGAAATCATTCCGCAAATGTTTGTATTTGAATAGAAGATGGGTGACGATTGGAGATGAAGAAGAAGATTGAAGGGAAAAGAATGATAATGGAAGAATGCCAAAGGCTTGACTATCCTAGAAATCGATAGACAAAAAATAAGGAAAAAAGAAAAAATAAAGGGGAAAAAACCAAAACCATAATATTATTAAAGGAATGAAAGATGAGAATAGGAGGGAAAACCAAATAAGTGGACACCTACATACAAAAATAAGAGTAAATACAAAAACAATCAAATTCAAAACGGAATCGAATTCAAATGTTTTTGTCATGTTACATGAGATAGTAAGCATCCTATATGATAGGCAATATACAGCAAAAACCCGAAGAGTCAAATAAATAAGGCAAATTGAATAAAAGAATTTAGTTGTGGAAACGATTTGATTGTTAAATTGGATGATTTGTTTTATGTCGATCTATTTTCATTTTATTCCGTCCAATTTATTGGTTTCATTCATTTTATTCCATTCATCCACTATTTGTCTACATGTTCAAATGTCTAACGTTACCATTCAACTTCTCTTCTCTCACACTATTATTTTTTCCATTATTTCCTAGAATTAAATTTTCTTTGTACACTTAAATTTAATTGAAAAAATATTTTCCACCTTTTCAAATTGTTAACAGGTTTCATTAAGTTGTTTCCAAAAATTAACGAACAACAAAAGAAAGAAAAAAAATGAAAACGTCTAAATTGTCAACAACACATTTTTTGTTCATTTCCTATCAAGTTCCATTGTTTCATTTTTTTTTTTTTTTTTTGATTGGGATTTAATACTAAAGAATTTTGATGAAGCGAAAACATAAAACATATAAAAAATTGCAAAATAAACGTTCACTTTCCTGCATTGCATTATTTTTTGTTATTGTTTGATTGTACTAAAAAAAGAGAAAATGAATCAGAAAAATATTCTACCACCTTTGATTCACGGTTCATATCCGTTTTTTTTTCATTCTTCACTTGATTGTAAGTGTTGAAACCGTACAAAAGAATTGAAAGAAAGAATAAAAAAAATAGTAATAGAATGTTTTGAATGTGATAATCGATGTTAAGTATGATGATAATGATAATCAAATACAAATGTTGACATTTTTTTACTATTATTACTATTATTATTATTATTATTATTATCATTATTGGCCATATTGGTTTGAATGTTTTATGGAAACGTATGTTTGTGAGAATAATGGAAGGAAGTACGGAAGAATATTCTTGCTTTTGTAATATATGTATATTTATATGGCAAATGTCAATTGGTTTGCCACATCATTCCATTCGATTGTGGGTGGGCAGAAGAAAAAAGTCGTAGAAGAGTACGGATTTTCTGGTCCTCGCGTATATTATGATATTATTGCAATAAGGCTCGTTCTGGTGAATTCTGGTCTCACGCTTTCATTAATTCTCAATATTAAACTATTCTATATGCATACAATAGACACTCTTGTTTGATTAGTCAAGTGTACAGTAGGAAAAGTGAAAGACACACTCATTCAAAGCTTTAACGATATTTTAGTTTAGTTTGCAACACACAAAACAGGCTTGATCATTACTTCAACTAGACAAATATGGGTGTAATAATATATATATTTATATATCTATAAAAGAAAAAAAATTAAATAGCGCAAATAGATGAAAAATAAATAGGAAACTGAAATCAATTGATTGAAATTTAACTTTTAAATTTGTTGATTGAAATAAAATGTGCGAAAAAAAACTAAAACAACAACAACAACAACAACATAAAATGCACGAGAGACACATTAAATCAGAAAGTCATTGAAATCTGACAAAAAACGATTGCACTTTAAGCTTTTTAAATGGTATAATTAATTAAAATTACAAAAACAAGTTTGAAATATATGCGAAAATATTCTGGAATGTTTTTAAATATATCCTATAAATAAAAACACCAACATTAGTGATGGAATAGTGTGCCAGTAAGTTTTGGATCATGTCATAAATAGACATTTGTGCGGATCTCATTTCATTTCATTACATTTCACTCAAAAATGTTTTGATATTTTATTCTATTTATTATTTTCTCATTTAAAGTTCATGTTGACATTTCAAATGTTTGCCCATTTCGGAATATTTTTTACTCGTCTTTACCCGTATACAAATTCTAACCAAATTAAACCGTAAAAAAAATGTAAAACAGATGACAAATCTAATTCCAATTTTTGAATGCCAATGTTCTAAATTTAATACTTTTAGATTTTGGTTAAATTTATCAATATAATAATAATAATCAAAAAAAAAGTAATAACCATTGTTATTGGAGACTATTTTGTGATGATGAGAGTTTGTTAAAGTTGACGATCATGATTAATGAATATCTAATGATTGGTTACCATCATAGTGCAATAAAATGGAAAATTTTATATATTTGACATTAGGATGAATCGATGATGTTGATGAGTAAAGGTTTTAATGGTAAAGAAGAGAGAGAGAGAGAGGAGAGGAAAATAGAGATGAAATGATGATATTGGTGATGGTAGTTTAATATATTCTATTATCATATTCCACTAACACAATTTTATTCACTTATTTGTTGATATATAACTTGAAGGAGACCATCATCAACACCATTATCAAGCATTAAAAAATGGGAAATTGATTTACTAAGGATTGTTGGACAATTGGAAAAATTCCATCACACAAATCGAAAACGAAATTACATCGTAAAACATTTTCAGTTTAATGGGTTTTCATTTTATATAAAATGTCTATTTTAACCTAACCAAAAAACATCATCAACAATTTCAGATTGTGGATCAATTCGTAACCAAACGTGTAAACAAGAGAAAAAAACTCAACAAACAAGATTGACAAAATTGAGATTTAATCATTTATTGGAAAATTTTCCCCATTCACTTTCAAGAAAAAAAATCTAGAAAAGATTAATTGCTGTTTCATGTATAGTTGTTATAAGTTTTTGATTGAAATTTGGGTTTATGCTATTATTATAGAATAATAATATGATAACAATAGATTTTTTGTATTATGAAAAGGGGAAATTATTCTCATTTATTTCATCCAAATCAAACAATAGAGTGATGACAGATTTTTTCGTTTTGTTTTGGTAGAAGATATTATAAAAAGGCCTTGAACCCACACAAGTTCTAATCGATTTGATGACTCTAATTGGCAACAATAATATTTCAACCAAACGGAAGACTGTTGCTCGTCACCCAACTTGTCATGTAAATCATTATTCTCATTAGTGATAATTGACGTAAATAAATTTAAAATTTTAAGGAAAATGTGTCGTTTAAGAATAACTCTATCGTTTAAGGAAAATTTTATGATTTTTTTATTGTGAAATCATTACCAATCAATCGATTGTAAATAGTCTATTTAACAAATTTCAATATACAACAAAGTGAATTTCATGGTTTCTATTGACGTATATTGTCACAATTTGCCATCTTGTCAAATTTATGTAACAAATTGAACAACATTCTTAAAGGAAATATTCAATTGTTTCATATTTATAATGATAGTGGAAAAAACCCAATATTCAATTTGGTTCAATGAAATTTGTTTTTGTTCAACCAAAGCAACTTGTGGGTACAAAAAAAAATGTTCAGAAATTTTTATGGTAACAAGCAAATGAAGAAAAAAAAGAATAAAATGCAAATAATAAATAGAAATAATAATATGATAATAAATATACAGATTAATGACCAAATTGTTCTTAGTTTCAATTGGACTTATTACAACAATTCTTCTTATTATTAATATTATTATTTGGTCAATATCAATTTAGAGAGAATATATATTTATTCTTCTGTCTTCTTACGTATATTAATGACATTTGTCAATTATAATTGTGTGTGTTTATGTGTGAGTACCCAAAGCCAGACCAAATAATATTAAAAAAAAACCGAAACCGAAAAGAAAGCACTGAGAAAATTTTGTTATTATTATTATTATTATTACAATGCATTGAAAAAAAAGTAACAAGCAAACAACCTCAAAACTTTTCCCCCTTTATTCAATTCGTGCCATTTGTCCATATTTTTCCACTTCATTTGATTGTCATTCATTATATATATATTTATATAATTTTATCATACAAAAATTCTTTCCCTTTTTTTCGTATATCGGAATTTTTTTGTTTGTACTTATTCTAGTTGATCTTGTTATCTAGAATTGAGTTGAACATCAACCGAGAATAGAAAAAGAAAAAGGTCATTAGGATCAATGAGAATAAGGATGGATGAGGTACAAATTCCAAAAAAACAAAAAAAATATAAGGAGTACACATATATGAAGAAATCAAATCACATGATCAACTGTCAAATTGATTTCCGAACAGATGAACCTGAAAGAACTTTTTATGTATATTAGGTTCTTATATAAGATTTTATTTTGGAAGAAACCCGGAGAATTACCTGAATTCCTCCTTGTTATTAAATCATTCTTTTCCGTTCTATCTCTTTTTTTTCTTTATCTTCATTCGTTACCAATTGTTGGATACAAATATAATTGTAGACTGGAAATATAAATCTTTTTCTCAAAGTAAGCATAAAAGGATGATAATAATAATAATAATAATAATAATAAAAAAGGACAAAAAGAATTTTCGATTAGATTTTTCCTTTGTATTGGGTGAATATATAAATAAAATTTAATTTAAAAATATGTTTTTTATTTAATTCTTCTATTCAAGTGCACAATGATTACCAAGTGGGAAAATCCAAGAAAAAAATCGAAATTTTTTCAAATTTTTATTCTTATGTTATTTATATAAAAGAAGACAGCAACAACAATTACGCGTTTTGTGGAAAAAAAATTTGTTTTTATATATCGATCCATTTCCTACATTTGAATAAACTTTCTTTTGAATTTTTTCCCATATTAGACCCCCAATCGTCAATTCGTTTATTTAATTATTTTCTCCCACAATTTGCAACTTTTGTAGTAATAAACAAAAAACCCAGAAATAATAAGAATGAAAAAAAATAAAAATAAAAAAAAATAAGTACCGAAAATGAATTAAATTTTGGTGGTGACAATGATCTGTTTGCGACAATACACAATGAAATCAATTACAATTTTTACGTAACAAGCACACATTTAAAGTGCGAATAAAGGAAGAAAAAAGAATCCGGTAGGGGGATTGATGAGGAGGATGAGGAAAAAGAAGAGGAGGAGGTGAGAATTGAATATTCTTTGATTCTATTGGTTCATGTTGTATATTTACGTGTGTACGTGTGTGTGTGTGTGTGTGGTTTTGTTTTTGAGAGAGAAAGTATCTAAAATGTTCATCGAATTTGATTCCACATCTATTCTCCTTTTGCTCTCTCTCTCTCTCTCTCTCTCTCTCTCTCTTTTCTCTATTGCCATTAACTAGTGCAGCAGTACCTCGATTCTCGAATTCTGTTTGGTTGCAATCCACTAGTAGTACAGTTGACAGTCAACCTACCACACACACACACACACACACACACACACACAGTCAGAATGTTGAAGTTTTTACCCCAAAAAAGACTCGAATGAAATGAACATTCTCCCAGTGTTGCACATTGTCTCATCGGAATCGGTCATGTCTCTATGATCATCATCAATTCCGTTTCATATTCCAATTTATTATCAATTTTTTGTTCATTTTCCTATAGACACAAAGTGATATGATTTAATAATAATAAATACATAATAATTAATAATAAAAATAAGAATGAAAAAAAATTCCAATCAACAATCGATTTGAACAATTATACCAGAAATAAAGTTTCATCTTTGAACGTAAACGAAATTAATTTTCCTTGCAATTAATTCTCCATCAATTTTTTTTATTTTGTTTTTATTCTATTATTTTATTATTATTTTTTGTTTGCAATTCTTAATAAAAAAAAATATAGAAACCAGAATCAGAATTTTTTATTGCGTTATAATAAATTGTTTCTGTGTTATATCATATTTTTATTCCAATTAAATTCTATATTCAATATTATTTAATTATATTAACGTTAAACAATTTAGTATTTTGGTTTTTTTTGTAAATATTTTTCCTCATTATTTCTGCCTTTTAAGAATTTCCTCATTGTACATTGTTATCCATGCACAATCTCTGTATTTTTGTTTCCATTCTTAGTATTTTATTTATTGTTTAAATTGAGCATTTATAATATTATTATTTTGAGAAGAACATTTCCTGGAAGACAAAATATTGTTACCATAAGAGGAAAATCCAATTTAATAGAATCATTTTTCATCGTTCAATTGCTTTGAGGGTAAGTTCATTTTATTTTCCTTCGATCTATTTTTATGATGATTGTTGTACAAAGCCCATTACAATTTTAAAATAATATATTGAAAAAATGTAGACATTATTTAAATTGAAACATTTAGTTTTTTAAACAAATAGTATATTTAAAATAAATATATCAAATTGATGACATATATATTTAACCAGAAAAAAATCTCGTTTCACCCGTTGACATTTATATTTCTAATGAACTTCAAGAACATTTTCGTTTTACCCAATCTTTACAACTTTTAATGATTTATCCATTAGCTTAATTATTGTCAACCTAAATATAACTTAAATTAAAACAGACAATTTATTTGAATTCTATCAATTTCCCATATTTTTTTTTAAATTTTGGAAATTTTAAAATATCAAAACCAATCAGTGATTTATCTCAACATACATTTCCAAGTAATTGGTTGCGTAAAATTGGTTGTCTTGTCTATAGTTTTTTTCCCTTTCATTTTATATGCAAGCATTTTGCACTAAATTTGTATAATGTTCGTATAATTGATTGACATAAATTGGCGACAGAGGAAATGTGTCGACAACAAATCATTCGATGTCTTTTGAACATATGAAACGAGAGTCAAATTGTCTATCGACAAAATGAAACGCAAAGTTTCTTTGTTTTTACCCCTCCACCTTTTCTCATCTCTTTAGATATATAATGAGATTTGTTTCATAATTTTCAATAAAACATTTGATTCAATATTTGTTTTAGAAGATGAAATGTCAATTAATTAGAATTAATAAGATTGTATCTTTTTGTGCCATTGAACTAAAACGATTTGGCTATAAATGTCAAACAAAATCGCGCCTTTTTTTACATTTGATTTCTTTTTTTTCTTTATCTTTATTTTTTGGATGGTTTGAGGCAAATTCTCGCAAATATATACAATATTAATGTACATTCAATAGAAATAGATGTAAACTTAATAAATAGGCAAGAAAAGGGAATATTTATTCAATAATTCTATTCCGATTTTCATATTCAACGTGATTTTTGATGTTTACACATTTTCCAATAGTTTCTATCTTTCTATATCTATTATTGACACACTCACACTTTAATAGATATAGAATATTAGTGGAGAAATAGGGAAAAAAATGTTGATTAAGTGATAGGAAAAAATGAGCTATGGTTCCGGAACGGAATTGAGGAATAATAATAATAATATTCGGGGTCGCACCAAAAGTTGACACAACAATACTATAGTTTACTTCAATCAGATCATAGTCTATTATAACTTTTTGAGATGAGCAATGAATAAAAAAAAATAAAAATAAAAATTTTGGTTTAAATAAATTGTAAATATTTGATTTCTATTATTGTTCAAATATTCTTCTACAAATGAAGTGTACTCTTCTACAGTTCGTGACCAAATGTCCATTCGCATGATTTGTTACATTTTTTGACTGACATTGATACATATCTAATATCCAAGCAACCCCAATTTGTGTTTGAATCATTGCCTCCAAATTTATGTCGGTTTCGATTGTTTATTCTATCCAATCATCTTTTTACTTTATACTGTGTGTACTTGTACCGGAAAATTTGTTTGTCTATTTCAATTCTATCCGTTCGAACATTGATGACACATTTTCTTGTTATTTTTTCTTTCTTTCTAATTCTTCAACATTCTCAACATACATTTCTTTCATTCTAATCCTGTTGAACTTATATTTTTTTCTTCCTATTCAATCCTATTGCACTCAAATCAATGGCTTCTTCTCAACCCACCCATTTTCGATCTATGTTAACAATTTCCATGTTTACCCATTCTATATTTTATTTTTTTATTATGCCTCATCTTATTTTTATTCCATATTTGTATTGCTTTTTTAACATTTGAGATCTTCCTCAATCATCTCATTGAAATCTAGTTTTTCTCCGCTTTATTTTTTTTATTATTATTATTTTTATTCACTGTTTCACATCGGTTCATGTTGAATTGGTATTGAAATTCAATAACCATCGGTTGTTGTATTATATTGCAAATTAACCAAGAGTGGCAAATGTGGTAAACATAAAAGTTTGCATACTAATTGGATAATATTAGATTTACACTTGCATTTCAAATAATAAAATCTTATATATATTGAATGATACCACCTACGGGTGAAAAGAATTTTGAGAATGAACCACTCTTCTTTATTCTTCTTCTTCTTCTTTTTGACTTTTTCTTAGAAAAGATTATTCTTTTTAATTATAACAAATGTTTGAATGAACCAAACTGAATGAATGAGCTTTACTTCAAAGAAAAAAAAATTGAATATGAAATAAGGAATTTTACCTTAATTAGATATACAAATTTGATTTTATTTAAAATGCAAAACTTTGGTACATATTACACAATTGTTTGATATATATTAAAATTCAAATTTCCATTATGTTAATTGATATCAATTTTTATTTTCGTCGAATTGATTCGTCAATATGTATGTAGATCATATTGATTGATTGATTAGTGTACGAATAAAAGACAAACAATTTTTTTTGTCTATTTTTTGTGTTCTTTCATTCATTCAATTCCATATTGAATGAGAAAAGGTTCATCGTAATTGAATAATACAATTAGGCAATTAATTGGACATATTTCATCATTAATAAAATGTACTAAAAGCTAATCATGATGACTATTCATGATTTGTTTGAATGTTAAGTTCATTGTTTGTTTGTGGTACAATATTGTTGATTATTGTATGATTCATTGATATATGTTATGTAAATTAGATATATAAAATGATCGTTGATTTTCAAGGGTATCTTGGCTTAATAAACTTAATTTTATCCTCATTTTCATCCTTTGTACATCATTTTTATCCTTATTCTTTGGAAATTCTATTTTTAGCATATGGATTCATAATCATTCACATCCTTTTCCTTTCCATTCTATGATTTTTCCTTAATTTCATATCCGTTCGTTTGCACTTTTATTTCATTTTACGTATTTTATAACAAAAATGTTCCGGGATCAATGAAACAGAATGGTTAAAATGTTTTTTTTTTTCATTGTTTGGCGGTAAACGCGTGCTAGTTTGTTTGGCCAATGGGTTGGGTTTATTTTGTCTAGTCTGATATCCTTTTTCTTTCTTTCTTTTTCCTTCTATTCAAAATTTGTTTTACATTAGTTATTAATTGGATCTATTTGATATCAATGATATATTGAAGCCACTCCCACATTCGTACACACATACACCTTCAAAGGAAATTGATCTCGAACAGAAACGTATAAAAAGAATCGCACAACAATGGTAGAACCAATTTATTTGAAACCAATAACTCAGATGAAGAAGAAGAAGAAGGCAAATTATTTGTTATTGTTAATGATAATTTTATTGTTGTCTTATAAAACGGTGTATAATTCTTTATCAACTTTATTTTTCATTTTCATTACTATTTAATTGAACTTCGACAAATGAATTATAACATATAGCCAAATGTCTCAATAG
>CAUYQG010037108.1:0-12678 GCA_963574415.1 Tarsius wallacei | reverse complement strand
GCCCAGACTGGAGTGCAGTGGCCGCTCCCGGCCACCGCAGCCTCGACCTGCTGGGCTCCGGCGATCCTTCCGCCTCAGCCTTCCAAGTAGCCGGAACTACAGGCGCGCGCTACCACGCCCGGCTAATTTTTTTGATATATTGTAGAGATGAGGTTTTGCCTGCCCAGGCGGGTCTCGAACCCGCGGGCTCAGGCAATCCACTCACCTCAGCCTCCCAAGGCGCGGGATTACAGGCTGAGCCACCGAGCCCGGCTAATTATTTCTATCTTAATGACATCAAAGCTGAACCATGAGTTCACAACCATTTTCTTTTTAACATAAGTTGTTTTGAAGATGTTGCTCTAATATGCTTTGGAGAAAAAACTTACTTCAATTGGAGGTGAACATTAAAAGTCAGATAATTCTGGTGTTCCTTGAAAGAAACCTATGTTTGCCTTGTAAAATAAAGCATGGAAGCTGTCATTTCATTTGCAACAACATATATTTGTGAAAGTTATTTTATTTTCTATTATCTACTGTTTTTGTGGGTTTTTTACCGCATGTCTGTTCCTGCTCCCCCACCAGAAGCACCACATACAATACCAACCATCACTGTATCCAGAAGGACTAACGCCAATGTCAGGAGCTTAAGGACCAAATACTGGGCCTAATTGTCCATAGAGAGGACACGCATGACCCAGCAACCTTTTCACTGGCAGAATCTCCAGCCTGATGGTTGGGCTTTTTCAGTCCTCAGGCCACCTGCCATGTGTGCACAGGTAAATAGTAGAAGACAGAATGAACTGGAGAAAGATAAAGCCCCCTTTCTTCCAGCCACTGCCTCCAACCAGGTGCGCCTTCCTGCCAGTGCTGTGCACACAGGAGGAGGAGGACCACCTGTTGCCGTGTGATGTGCTTGTAAATCGCTCTCAACAGAGGGGTGTGCTGCCTGGAACTCCAGTAGCAACTCAGAGGGAGAGTCGGGGATTGCCCACTGCCTCCATGAGCTTATTCCGAAGTCAGAGGCCAAGAAGACAGAATTTGGAACAGGCAGGTGCACGTTCCTTCACGCTCCACCTGAAGTCTGCATACAGATAGAAACTGCTGGTTGGGCCGGGTATGGTGGTCCACGCCTGTAATCCTAGCACCTTGAGTGGCCAAAGCAGGAGGATGGCTTGAGCCCAGGAGTTCAAGACCACCCTGGGCAACATAACGAAACCTCATCTCTTTAAAAAAAAATAAAAAATCAGCCAGGCATGGTGGCACATAACCGTAGTCCCAGCTACCCAGGAGGCTAAGGTGGGAGGATCACCGAAGCCAGGAGGCTGAGACTGCAGTAAGCTGTGACCGTGCCTCTGCACTCCAGCCTGGGCAATAGAGTGAAACCCCAGCTTTGAAAAAAGGAAAGGAAAGGAAAAAAAGAATCTGCTGGTTGGGCCTCATTAGAGAAAGCCTCTCTCCCAGTGGGCCTCCCTCACTCAGCCTTCTCGGCACACAAAGGAGGATATTACAAAGGCAGAGATAGCACCTGTTGCCACAGACTTAGCCCCAGCTGGGCCGGAGCCACGGCACATTGCATGTTAGTTTTGATTTCCTGGCAACCACAAGGGAAGGCCGAGAACACAGTGTTCCTCCACCCACAAGCCCCTGAAATCGCTCTCAAGCCGGGGTAGCAGTTTTTCAAAACACTACCACGGAATGTGGTCTGAAGTATCTCCATCAGCCCTGGAATTAAAATTCAGCTAACATGGGTACGTGAGATCTCTTATTATTATTTCTTACAACTGTATGTGAATCTACAATTATCTCAAAGTAAAAAGTTTAATTTAAAAAATCAAGCTGTCGAGTGTAGTGGCTCCCTCCTGTAGTCCCAGCACTTTGGGAGGCGAGAGGCAAGAGGATTACCTGAGCCCAGGGGTTTGATACCAGCCTGGATAACATAGCGAGACCTTGTCTCTATAATACATCAAACAATTAGCCGGATGTCGTGGCACATGCCTGTAGTTCCAGTTATTTGGAAGGCTGAGGCAGAAGAAAGATAAAGCCCAGCAGATCAAGGCTGCAGTGGCCATCCATGAGCGTGCCACTGCACTCCAGCCTGGGTGACAGCATGGGACTCCAACTAAAAAAAAAATAAAAATAAAAAAATAAAAAAATAAAAATCAAGCTGCTCAGAATTTACTGTGACAGGAAGGAAGAAACTAAAAAAAAAAAAAAAAAAAAAGAGCAGAGAGGGGAGAAAGTCCTCTCCTGAAAATCAGTTTTTTCCTCAGATGGATTCCTCAGTCACCCTCCACCCACGTAGATGACACTCCACGCCTGGTGGAAGGCTGCGGAACAGAAAATGGCACCTGTTCCCTCCTCTCCTTTCCATGGTCACTCTGACAATGTCCATAAGGCAACTGTGAACAGAGCCTCCAGGGTCAGAAGCAAGAACTGGCTTGAGCCGTGGCCTCCAGAGAGGAGGCCTGGGGATGGGGGTGGGGGGTCGGGAGAGAGGAAGATCCACTTATCCTGATAAATTCACTGAGATGTCTACATGTTACACCGTGTGTGCATGTTATACCTGGTCCCAAGTCAGACACATCCTCCAAAGGCCTTCCTCTGAAGCCTCTCCCATCCTGCCAGTTAGAAAGCGCCATGCAGAGCTTGGTGACTCTCAACCCAGGCTGCCATGGAAAAACCTGACAGCTTTTTAAAAAGTGTCCAAGTTCGGTCCCCACTCCCAACCAACTGGTGAGAGTCTTGGAGGGGAAGGAGCCCATGTGGGTGGTTTGAAAAAGCTCCTCAGGTGATGTTAATGTGTACTCGGGGTTGAGAACCTTTGCCCTGGCACTTCAGGGAGCCCAGGTTGAAGCACCCACCCTAAGAGTAAACTGAATAGTTGACTAAGAAAATAAACACACTTCTACACCTTTTATCTCCTGCTGTCTCCACAGCTGCCCTGTGAGCTGGGAGGTGCTGTCCCCTGTACCGCAGAGTAGATCAAGAGTGGAACAGCCAGACATTCCCAAGGGCTCTTCTGAGATCTTCAGGTCTGCGTCTCTTGGTTTGACCATGTCCCCTGAGATGATAATGGGATTGTGCGTGCCCCACCCAGAGCCAAGCATGGCACCTTCACCTGAGTGCGTCAACCACAATCACCAACAATGTGAACAACAAGTAGCCCGGGGTACCAGGAAGTCTCTCTCAGTCACAGAGAGCGCCACAGGGCGGGTCGACTTCCTAGAAGGTTCCCCAGATTGGGGGTAACAGTTTGCCATGAAGATTCCCAAGACGCAGATTTACAGAAGCAGGATCCCTGGGGTTATCGTGTGTGTGTGTGTGTGTGTGTAAGAGTGGCATACGGAACCTAAAATTCACTATCTTAGCCCTTTTTGTGTGTGGTTTAAGCAACAGACATTTATTTTCCGACATTTCTGGAGGCTAGAAGTCTGAGATCAGGGTGTCAGCAAGGTCCGGTGAGGGTCCACTTATCGGCTGGCACCAGGTGAAGGTCTGCTTGCCAGCTGGCACCAGATAGGAGCCCACTTGCTGGCTGGCACCATCTCAAGGTGTCCTCACCTGGCCTGTTTGGCCTTTACAGAAGACAGGTGGATCTTGGAGAATGAGGATAGCTTGTTATAATCTTAACCAGGTGGTGACTTCACCTAGAACTGCCGTTCCTGATGTGGTTTCATTCTGGAGCAAATCAGTGCGTCCCCTGGGTCCCAGCAGGTAGCACTGGTGGAAGAAGGCCTTTTTTCCATGTCTGCTCCAAGAGGTTCTGGGATGTGCCCTGAACCTGGCACGCCAGGGCCATGTGCTGTGCCGCAGCTGGGCTTTGGGAGAGGTAGAGGGAGGGGGTACACGTGTTGGGGTAAGGGGACATTGGGGCCCCTGGTGGCACCATGTCAGGACCCTCCCACTGCGCCCAGGCCTTGGAGTGGGCCCCCTGCCTGAGAACCATCTCAGCCATCTCTATAAATACAGCTCGGTGGCATTAAGTGCATTCACACGATAATGCCACCATCCCCACCATCTGTCTCCAGGACCTTTTCATGTTCCCAAACTGAGACTTTGCACCCACTAAACGGCCCCGTTTCCCTCTCTCACAGCCTCTGGGAATCACCATCCTACTTTCTGTTTCTAGGAGTTTGTCTACTTGATTGATGGATGGATGGATTGATTAAGTTTAGAGATAGGGTCTTGTTTAGTCATCCAGAGTGCAGTGGTTCAATCATAGCTCACCTCGTATTACTGGTTTCAAGGAATCCACAGGGTCTTGCTTAGTCACCCAGAGTTCAGTATTACAATGATAGCTCACTGTCACCTCAAACTACTGGGTTCAAGGAATCCTCCCATCTCAGCCTCTCATGTAGCTAAGACTACAAGTGAACGCTACCTTTTTTTTTTTGAAGATGGGATCACTGTGTTGCCCAGGCAGGTCTCAAATTCCTGGCCTCAAGCAATCCTTCTGCCTCAGCCTCACAAAGCTCTGGAATTACATGCATGAGCCATCATACCCAGACAGTATGGATATTATAATTCTTCCAATCCACAAACTGAGATGTCTTTTTATTTATTTGTGTCTATTTATTTATTGCTTTCAGCAATGTTTCATAGTTTGACTACTTTAGATACCTCTATAAGTGGAATTGTGTGGTATTTGTCTTTTGAGCCTGGCTTATATCACTTGCATAATTTCCCCAAAGTGCATCCATGCTGTAGATTATGATGGGTTTTCCTTCTTTTTTAAGGCTGAGTAGTATTCCATTGAATTATATACTATATTGTCTTTATCCATTCATTTATCAATGGACTCTTAGGTTGTTTCTACCTCTTGGCTTCTGTAAAGAATGCTGCAATGAACATGGATATGCAAACATCTCTTTGAGATCCTTTTTTTTTTTTAGTTGGAGTCTCACTCTGTTGCCCAGGCTGAAGTTCAGTGGCACGCTCACAGCCACTGCAGCTTCAACCTGCTGGACTCAGGCTATCCTTTCATCTCAGTCTTCCGAGTAGCTGGAGCTACAGACGTGTGCCACCACACCGGCTAATTTTTTGATTTATTGTAGAGATGCGGTCTCACCAAGTTGCCCAGGCTGGTCTCGAACCCGTGGGCTCAGGCAATCCCCTCAACTCTGCCTCCCAAAGCTCTGGGATTATAGGCGTGAGCCACCGTGCCCAGCCCCTGTTTTCAATTCTTTTGGCGAAATATCCAGAAGTGGGATTGATGGATCATACAGTAATTTTATATTTAATTTTTTGAGGAAACTCCATACTGTTTTTCTCCACATTCTTGCCAACACTTGTTACTTTCTGGTTTTTTTGGGGGGGCAGGGGGTGGTTATCTGGGTTGGTTTGTTTGTAGTTGGAGTCTCACTCTGTTGTCCAGGCTGGAGTGCAGTGGCATGCTCACAGCCACCGCAGCCTTGACCTGCGGGGTTCAGGCAATCCTTCTGCCTCAGCCTTCCAAGTAACTGGAACCACAGATGCACACCACCACGCCTGGCTAAGTTTTTGATTTATTGTAGAGATGGGGTTTTGCCAAGTTGCCCAGGCTGGTCTCGAAACCGTAAGCTCAAGCAATCCTCTCGCCTCAACCTCCCAAAGTGCTGGGATTCAAGGAGTGAGCCACCATGCCTGGCTTTTTGTTTTTTTAATAGTGGTCATCCTGTCAGGTGTGAAGCAATATCTCCTTCTGATTTTGATCTGCACTTCCCTGATGCTTAGTGATGTTGGGTATCTTTTCATGCTCTTGTTGGCCATTTACATGCCATCTTTGGAGGAATGGCTATTCAGGTTCTTTGCTCATTTTTCAATCAGTTTCTTTGTTTTTCTGTGGTAGAGTTGCAGGAGTTTTTTGTTACTATATGCTGGATACTGGTCCCTTACCAGACCTATGATTTGCAAATACTTGCTCTAGGTCTGCAGTGTGTCTTTCCACCTTGGGGCTGGTTTCCTTTGCTACACAGGTTTTGCAGCTCCACTTGTCTGTTTTTGCTTCTGTCATCATATGTAAGAAATCATGGCCAAATCCAATGTCATGAGCATTTCCTCCTAAGTTTTCCTCTAAGAGTTTTAGAGTTTTAGTCTGACATTTAGGTCTTCAATCCATTTTGAGTTAGTTTTTGTGTACGGTGCAAGGTAAGAGTCCAGTTTCATTCTTTTGTAGGTGGATATCCAGTTTTCCCAACTTCATTTGTTGAACAACTCTTCTTTCCTCATTCTGGTGTACTGGCAGCGTTGTTGAAGATCATTTGACCATAAATGTGAAGTTTATTTCTGGGCTTTCTATTCCATTTCATTGGGCTAAATGTCTGCCTTAGGTCAGTATCATACTGTTGTGATGACTGTAACTCTGCATTGTGTTTTAAAATCAGGAAGAGTGAGGCCTCCAGATTCGTTTTTCATTCTCAAGATTGTTTTGGCTGTTGGTAAGCCTTTGAAATTCCATATGAATTTTAGGTTGGTTTTTTTTCCATTTCTGTAAAGAATGCCATTGGAATTTTGATAGGCATTGCATTGGCTATATAGATCACTTTGTATAATATGGATTTTATTTATTTATTTACTTGTTTGTTTGTTTTGTAGAGATGGGATCTCCCTGTGTTTCCCAGGCTGGTCTCAAACTCTTGGCCTCAAGCAATCTTCCTGCCTTGGCCTCACAAAGCTCTGGAATTATAGGCATGAACCACTGCACCCAGCCAGTATGGATATTTTAATTCTTTTTCTTTTCTTTTTTTTTTTTTGAGTTGGTGTCTCACTCTTGTCATCCAGGCTGGAAAGCAGTGGCACGCTCATAGCCACCGCAGCCTCGATGGGCTCAGGTGATCCTTCCGCCTCAGCCTTCATAGCTGGGACTACAGACACACACTACCACCTGGCTAGTTTTTGTGATTTATTGCAGAGGTGAGGTCTCACCAAGTTGCCCAGGCTGCTCTTGACCCCCAGGCTCAGGCAATCCTCTCACCTCAGTCTCCCAAAGTGCTGGGGTTACAGGCTGAGCCACCTCGCCTAGCCGCATATTTTAATTCTAATCCACAAACATGAGATGTCTTTTTATTTATTTCTGTCTAATTGCTTTTAGCAATGTTTTATAGTTTTCCATGTACAAGTCTTTTACTTCCTTGGTTAAGTATTTCATTCTTTTTGATGGTATTGCAAATGTGATTATTTTATTAATTTTCTTCTCAGATTAATATATTGTTAGTGTTTAGAAATGCAGCCAATTTATGTGTGTTGAGTTTGTATCCTGCAACTTTGTGTAATATCTTTATTAGTTCTAGCAGTTTTTTATTTTTCTGGAATCTTTCAGATTTTTTTACATATGAGTATTAATTTATATCATCTGCAAGCAGAGATAATTTTTCTTCTTTATTTCCAATTTGCATACCTTTTATTTCTTTTTCTTGCTTAATTGTTCAGGATAGGTTATCGGCAGTGTGTCTAATGGAAGTGTAGAAAATGGATATGCTTGCCTTGTTTCTGATCTCAGAGGGAAAGTTTTCAGTTTCTCACTATTAAGTATGCTATCAGCTATGGCCTTTATTATGTTAAGCTAATTTCCTTCTACTCCTTATTTGTTTTTGTTTTATTATTTTTCTTTTTTTAGACCTTTTATTATAAATCACTGTTACCTAATTTGTTGAATGATCTTAATCATGAAAGATTGTTTAATTTTGTCCAATGTTTTTTCTGCATCAGTATAGATGATCATGTAGTTGTATTCATTCTGTTTATGTATATTACATTGATTTTTTTCAAAGTAAATGTTATTGTCTATATTTAAGGTATACAACAAGATGTTTCAAGTGACATATAGATAGTGAAATTGTTACTATTGTGGATTAAATTAACATATCCATCATTTCACACAGTTACCACATTGACTGATTTTTCTGGGTTGAACTATCCTTGCATCCTAAGAGTAAACCCCACTTGTCATGGTGTACAATATTTTTAATGTGTTATTGAATTTGGTTTTGAGTTTAATAATATTTTGTTGAGGACTTTTGCATCAATTATTCATCAGGAATACTGGTCTGCAGTTTTCTTTTCTTGTAGTAACTTTGTCTGATTTTGGTAACAAGGTAATGCTGGCCTCATAAAATAAATTTGGAAATGTTCACTCCTTTTCAATTTTTTGGAGGAGTTTGAGAAGAAATTATGCTAATTATTCTTTAAATATTTGGTGACTATCTAAAGAAGCCATCTGGCCCTGGGTTTTCTTTTTGGGGAAGTTTCTGATTACTGATTCAATCTCTCTATTAGTTATATATCCATTATGATTTTTTATTTCTCTATGATTCCATCATGGTAGGTTGTATGTTTCTAGAAGTGTGTACATTTTTTCTTTGTTATCCAATCTGTTGGTGTCTAATTGTTTGGAGTAATTTCTTATGATCCTTTTTATTTCTGCAGCATCAGTTGTAATGCCTTTTCTTTCATATCTGAATTTTGTTATTTGACTCTTCTCTTTTTCTTAGTTAGTCCAAGTAAGAGATTATCAACTGGGTTAATATTTTTGAAAAACTAATTCTTGGTTTTAAACCTTTTTTTTTTTTTTTTTTTTTGAGGTGGAGTCTCACTCTGTCGCCCAGACTGGAGTGCAGTGACCACTCCCGGCCACCACAGCCTCGACCTGCTGGGCTCCAGCGATCCTTCCACTTCAGCCTTCCAAGTAGCCAGAACTACAGGCGTGCACTACCACAC
This sequence comes from Tarsius wallacei, assembly GCA_963574415.1. Classification (NCBI taxonomy): domain Eukaryota; kingdom Metazoa; phylum Chordata; class Mammalia; order Primates; family Tarsiidae; genus Tarsius; species Tarsius wallacei. The sequence continues at coordinate 4,002 of CAUYQG010037108.1, read as the reverse complement.
CTGGCTAATTTTTTATTTATTGTAGAGACGAGGTCTCGCCAAGTTGCCCAGGTGGGTCTCGAACCCATGGGCTTAGGCAATCCACTCACCTCAGGCTCCCAAAGCACAGGATTACAGGCTGAGCCACTGAGCCAGGCTGGTTTTTTTAAACTTTTTAAAATGGTTTTTCAATTGTTTTGTTTACCTCTATCCTAATCTTTTTTACTTCCTCACTTCTGATAACTGTGGGTTTCGTTTGTTCTTTTTCTAGTTCCTTGGATTGCAAAGTCAGGCTGTTAATTTAAGATCTTTCTTATTTTTTTAATGTAGGCATTTACCACTATAAACTTTCCTCTTAGTAATGTGTTGCTGCATCCCATACATTTGTCTATGTTGTGTTTTTGTTTCCATTTGTCTCAAGATATTCTCGAATTCCCTTGTGATTTCTCTTTTGACCCATGAGTTGTTCAAGAACCAACTCTGGTTTGGGGTGGAGGAGTTTCTATCTAAATGAGGCTGATGACCCGGTGCAGAGCTGGGCTGGGCCCTCTCCATGCATGGCATGGGCTTGGAAGGTCAGGCTGTGAGAGGCCCACAGTATAGGCAAGGACCCGTGGAGGCCACAGGACTTGGCAAGCATCCTGATCACTACTTCCACTTGAGGCTTTGTGAGTATGCGTGGTTTTATCCAGACAATATTCTGGTTGTGGTGCGGTGACTATTTCCAGAGCAGGGCACAGCTGAGACTACACCTGTTCCTGTGCCCAGAGAGAACCAGCCGAGATAAAGAGACAGTCTGTAGAGTGGCCCACCCAAGGGCTCCCAGGCTCCGGAGGTCTCATATTGAGTGGTCACGTCACAACGTCCTCCACCTGGTCCTTCCTTAAGAACCACTGCTCTCCGTTTTTCTTCCCACTCTCTTCCCTCGTCCCAGGCGCTTGTGTGCATTATCTCATGGGAGCCTCAGAAAACATGACTGCCGCCATTTTATAGATAAGAGAACTGAGGCTCGTGAAGTTTAAGCAACTTGTTCAATCGGCGTCAAATACGTAGACAGTTAGTAAGTGGTGGTGACTGGACCCCAAAGGGGGTCTTTTCAAATCTAATACCCAGGTTTCCCCCATTGTAGCTACATCTCATTCATTCAAAACATAGTGACTGTATGCCTTTCCCTGTGCTGGGAGCTCAGGAAACTACAAGGAGAGGCAAAACATGGCTCCTGCATTCAAGGAAACCACTGCCAGGAGAGGAGAGAGATGCCAAACTTTTCATTATAACAGAAAGAAGAAATGCTGCAGCATGAGAACACAAGGGGAACACAGAAAAGCAGGGACGCCCCCCTCACCCAGAGCAATGTCTACTCCGGCAAGCTCCGTACATGCTAAGTGCCCTGCACAGGTGGACTATTTTTTAGTCTTTTATACCGTGTTTTTACTGTGACTTCCCTGTGTTTAGATACACAGATACCATTGCCTGTGGTATTCAGTGGGTAAGTTCTGTGCAGGTGTGTAGCTGGGAGCAAGAGGCTACACAATGTACCCTAGGCGTGGTGGTCTCTACCATCAAGATCTGTGTAAGAACATTGTATGATGCTTGCACAAGGGCAAAATCACCTAGCAGCACATTTCTCAGAACACGTTCCTATCATTAAACGATGAATGACTGTATTGTCATCATCATGGTTATCACACAGAGGACAAGCTGAAGTCTTTACACTGAAACCCTCATGATCTGCCTCCATGTGCCTCCTGCTTCTCTCTCTCCTGTTTCTTCTCCTCCAGCCGCCCTGACCTCTGTGGTCTTCCTGGAACGCACCGGGCATGCTCCCACCTCAGGTCCTTTGCAAGTGCGGTTCTTTTGCCAGGGTGGCTCTTCCCCAGGTCTCTGCCAGGCTCACTGCACGGTTCCTCTAGATTTCTGTTCAGATGTCACTTTTCCTGGCTACCCTACCAAAAACTGTGAACAGTCCCACTCCTAGTCTTCCCTACTGTATTTCCCTCCATATTTTCAATTACCATCTACTATACCATATAACTTGGTTTTCTTATTTATGTTTCCCTTACTTAAGCCCCACAAGGGCAGGAATTTTTGCCTGTTTCGGTCACTTCTGTAATCCCAGAATCTGCAGTGGTAGCCCCGAGTAGGCACTCAGTAACTGTTGAGTCAGTGTGCCAATAAATCCATCAATTAATCAATGGCAATTCACCACTGACACTCCAACCTCTCTGGCAACATCATCATCGTCATCATCATTATCATTATTATTATTTGAGTTGGGGACCCAGACTGAAGTGCAGTGGCACAATCACGGCTCACCACAGCCTCCAAGTCCTGGACTCAAGTGATCCATCCTCTTCAACCTCCCAAGTATCTGGGACTACAGGCACCACCATGCCCAGCTAACTTTTTTTCTTTTTTTTCAGAAATGAGGTCTTGCTATGTTGTCCTGGTGGTCATGATCTCTTGGCTTCAAGCAATCCTCCTGCCTCAGCCTCCCAAAGTGCTGGGATGACAGGTGTGAGCCCGGCCTCTGACTTTATTAAATGTCTCTCACAATTGTGATGACTATGATTTCAGTACTGGCAGACATACAACTCACCTATTGAGTATGTGCAAAATGCAAACACTCCGTTGGAGAGAGCTGCACAGTGACATATGAGACAAGGCAGGTCCCTTGTGGTTTGACCAGAAACGGAGTATCTGAAACCGAGACCGTTCCGGAAAGTCCAGAAAACACAGCTCCTGTTGCCTTGGACAGAAATCTGCAGAAGAGCAGCAGGAAGAACGTGTTGCGGCTGCCTTTACAGCCCGGCGGCCTGGACGGAATCCCCTGGGCTTGACCTCTATGCTGGGTCTGAGGACAGTCCGTGAAACCGGTCAAAGTTCATGTCGATCATTTAAATGAACACCGGTTAATCAACAGCCAGGTACTTCTGCCAGTAACTGAAGAAACGTGTTCCTTTGTTTTAATGGAGAAATGTGCCCCTTTCCTGTGCTTCTGTTAACTTTTGCAATCACGCTTGTGAACGCTTTCCTGTCAATCTTTTCCACTATTGTGTCAATTTAGAAGAAAGCCATGTAGACATCCGTTTCGCAAGATTAGCATCATCAAACAGTACTTTTCTTTCCCCTCACAAACATGGCACTGCTTGTCCTTATCTTGCTTGAAACAGCACTAACACAGGGAGTGGTCCACCCAGTGTTACTTCTCCACCCAGGTGTTAATTCTAATCTTTACTCCCAAACTGAGGGTATTTAAACAGAAACTCTATAGAGTTTCTCACACCATGCAAATACTGCAACTAGTTTTAGTTGGTCTGGGTGGGATCAGATTTTCTACCCACAATGCGATAGAACCCAACTGTGGTAACCAAATCTTCCCACAGAACAAAACAAACCTGAATGTGTCTGGCTGCAGCAATCAAGGGCAGGATCCTGGAGCTTTGTTTTAGGGAGGAAAATTCTTGTCTGTCATGGCCTCCACCCTCCCACCCCAGCCTAGGTATGGTTTCTGTGTTTTGTTCTCCCAAAGCAGCCCTTTGTGTTACTTAGCATGTTTGTATTTGCGTGGTTGTTTGTGATGGATCTGTCTTCCCTCACTGTAATGTAAGTTCAGCAAGGGACTGATACTTCTGAGTCATGCTAGCTACAGCATCCAAACGCTTTATTCAGAAAGTGCTCAGTAAATGTGTGTGTTGACGACAGACCGATCACTTTCTAGCTGTGATTTAAGTCATGAAGAAATAAAAGGAGCCGGGCTCGGTGGCTCAGCCTGTAATCCCGCACCTTGGGAGGCTGAGGTGAGTGGATTGCCTGAGCCCGCGGGTTCGAGACCCGCATGAGCAACTTGGCGAGACCTCATCTCTACAATAAATCAAAAAAATTAGCCGGGTGAGGTAGCACACACCTGTAGTTTCACCTACTTGGAAGGCTGAGGCGGAAGGATCACCGGAGCCCAGCAGGTCGAGGCTGCGGTGGCCGGGAGCGGCCACTGCACTCCAGTCTGGGTGACGGAGTGAGACT
>CAUYQG010037107.1:0-26095 GCA_963574415.1 Tarsius wallacei | reverse complement strand
AGTCATCTTTTGATGGGCAGCACGGTTGGTTCCATGTTCTTGCTATTGTGAACAATGCTGTGGTAAACATACATGTGCATGTGTCTTTTTTATAGAGTGATTTGAGTTCTTCCAGGCATATAAATTCCAGTAGAAGAATTGGGGGGGGGTAAGAGGGGCAGAGAAGTGGGGTTGGCAGTAGTGGGAATCTGCCTGGGGAAGGGGGGGGCACACACCTCATCATCAAGGGTATCTGCACAATGAATACTTGTTTGCCTAACCCTGAACTGTACCCCACAATTTTAAAATAAAAAATTTACAAATTAAAAAAGTGCTGGGATTATAGGCGTGAGCCACCTGTGTCTGGCCATCTCTTTGGTTTTGAAGTGTGCCTTCCTTTCGTTTTCCCTCCTTCGTGTTTTCAGACACCAAGAGAGGTCTTGTCTATCTACACAGTGGTAGGAAACCAAGGTCCTAATGCTGCAGGATCTATGTGAACACAGAGTGAACATGACATGGTGGCATGAGTTTGTAATCCCAGCTACTTCAGAGGCTAAGGCAGGAGGGTCACTGGAGCCCAGGAGTTCGAGATCAGCCTAGGCAACATAGTGAGATGTCATTCTAAAAAAAAATCTGAAAGAAACCATACCAAAAAAGTGCCTACTATGTGATTCCATTAATATAAAATTTGAGAAAATGAAAACAAATCTATAGTGACAGAAAGTCAATCATTGGGTTCCTGTGAATAGGAGACAAGGAAGAGACACAGGGAAACTTCTGGAGCTGGTGAATATGTTCAGTGTTTTACTGTGGTGATAGTTTCATGGATATATTAAAATGTTAAAACTCAATTGTACACTTATGTGCAGATTATTTTATCTCAATTATATTTTAGTAATGTATGGGGTAGAATATAAAAGACAAACATTAAATTGGTATAGTAATCTATATCCACTGAATTTTATAGACATTAAATATTAAATTAATGTATCGAATGATATGATTATTTGCAAGCACTTGTAACACACTATGTACCATGCACTGTTCCGTGCCCTTTATGTACAATAAATCATACAGCAACCCCATGAAAGAGACACTGTTATTATACTATTATTATTGTCCCTTTACCCAAGAAAAAGCAGAGGTGCTGAGATCTTAATGAACTCTCCCAAGGTCACACGGGCTACAAGCAACATACAAATTTAGTTTTGTTTTGCAAACATTAGTATATGTTAATGAATATTAATAGTTGCCCCTCAGAGAACAGTAGACAGGTTTTCAAGATCCAAATAAGAATGAATTTGGCCAGTGCAGGACAATGTGGGCTGTGTGCTTGGGAGTAGGCCATTGGCCAGCTGCTATGTAGGTCTGCTGTATTTCAAAAGTGGTCAATAAATCTTTCAATAAAAGAAATCACTTGAGATAGTGCTCTAGAGGAGATTCTCTCTCTCTCTTACACACACACACACACACACACACACACACACACACACACTCCAGAGAAAATAACCAGATTTCCAGAATCTAAGGATTTCAAATGTTTCCTGCTTTCATCACCAGGGAAGTAGAAACGACTGCTGTTAACAGACATTGCCTGCAAGGATCATCAGCACTGGTATACGGCATTCGGTAAAAAGCAGAGACAGACACCCTGACAGTGCTCACAGCACTCTAGCCATGCATTGCTTTTGCAAAGGTGATTCTGAAACAGCCAAGGAAAGTGTGGAAGCACGGTCCCTCCAGGCTGTCTGTCACCGGGACCACATGCTTTCAAAAACCAATAACCGCCGCTCTAACAGGCACTTGTTAAGGCTGGTCTGAGACCCTAGTGATCATTAAGATGCTTCCAGGAGGAGGAAATATAACTCGAGTTACCACTGAATTCCATTAAATGTCCTATCCCATGACTAATGTTTTCATGCAAAGAGTCAAAGACTTGATACCTTTTTTAAAATCTCAGAGCAAAACCAAACCAATGTTGGAATTCTCACAGATGTATCCAAACAGCCTTTTCATTACCTACTGTGATTCAGAGCTGTGGTGCCTTTACTGTCTGTCCAACCCAACAATTATTTGGCCGTGAGGTAGACTGTCATCCTCAATGCCATCTTCCTGCCCTCCCTACAGAAACAGGCACCGCCCTCTGACTATACCCTTTTTTCATGTGGGAGTTGGGACTACAGCTCTAAAGTCTTCTGGTCCTTACAGGCTCAGCAGAGCTGACAGGGCCAGCAAGTGTCATCAAGTTCGCCAGACCCATTCCCTTTGCTCTACTGATGCAAATGCCAGAGGGACTACCTTTTGACTTGAAGTTTATGGTAAGATAAATGCTGCCACAGCTAAGGGCAGTGGGGAAATAACCCTGGTGAACTTGTAAAAACCTTTTGTGAGACTCCTTTCTCAAATCCCTGATTTTGATTTGAGCAGAAAGGGAGAGTGAAGATTCTAGGTTGGCTGCCCAGACCTAAGAGGCTGGAGATGGTTTCTCAATCTTTTTTCTCTTTTTCTTTTCTCTTTCTTTCTTTTTTTTTTTTTTTGAATAGGAGTCTCACTCTGTCATCCAGGCTGGAGTGCAGTAGCACGCTCATGGCCACTGCAGCCTCTACCTGCTGAGCTCAAATGATCCTTCCGCTTCAGTCTTTCAAGTAATTGGAACCTCATGTGCACGCCACCATTCCTGACTAATTTTTAAATTTATTATAGAGACAAAGTCTCACCAAGTTGGTCTTGAAACCCTGGATTCAGGCAATCCTATCACCTGTCACTCAAAGTGCTGGGAGTATAGATGTGAACCACCATGCCAGGCTTCATTTTTTTTTTTTTTTTTTTGTCAGAATCTCACTCTGTTGCCCAGGCTGGAGTGCAGTGGCATGATTACGGCTCACTGCACCCTCGATCTCCTAGGCTCAGGCAATCCTTCTGCCTCAACCTTCCAAGTAGCTGGGCTACATGTGCACACCACCATGCCTGGCAAGTTCTACTGCTTTTGTTTTTGTAGAGACAAGATCTTGCTATGTTGCTCAGGCTAGTCTCAAACTCCTGGGCTCAAGTGATCCTCCCGTCTGCCTTCCAAAGTGCTGGGATTACAGGTGTGAGCCATCGCTCCCAGCCTCAATCATTTTTAAGACAGGGGAATGGAAATAACATTTTTTTCCCAAGGAAAGCTTTCAACAGGGGCAAGATCAAACTTGCACATGAGTTTCACCCAGCAAAACTTTTTTGAACTCCAAGGAGACAGTTGCTGATGTTTCCAGAAAGTGGAGCCCTGGGAGTTGGGTGCAGGTGCATCTCCTTGGTTTCAAAGTGTGCCTTCCTTTCCCCTCCCTGGTGTTTTCAGACACCAGCAGAAGTCTCGTGGTAGGAAACCAAGGTCCTAAAACTCTGGGACCAATGCGAACATGTTAGTGATCCATGCAGACTGCCACGAAATCTGTATAATTAGTTCCCTGAAATCGCTCATTGGGATTAGCTACTGCATTCAAGACTCAGACTGAGATCACGGTGGCAGCTCAAGAGTGACCCAGGATCAGTCTGTTTCTCTGCTGTGATGAATCCTGTTTTTATCCCAGTAGCCCACCCATGTCATAAGCACTAGAGAAATGATCCACTTAACTCTTAGGACTCTATTTTAATTGTTTTCCTTTTTCTCACTTTTAATCTTGTTTTTATTGTTCAGAGATTTTAATCATTCATTCTAAAAGTTGTAAAAACAGTTAAATGGAGGTGTAGACTCCAACCTAGAGGACATGATGTGATGCTGGTAAATTAACTATCTTACATAATCCTTACAACAATTCTATGAGGGAGGTATTACAGTCCCTTTTGACAGATGAGGAAACTGAGGCATGAGAGGTTAAATAATGTGCCCTAAATCACAAAGCGACGGATCTGTTTTGAACCTGTCTGTCCTGACTTCAGAGCCCACGCGCTGCTAACTGACTATGCTGTAAGAGCTCTACCCAGTCACTTTGACCTTCCAAGAGAACCTCAGTCCAGGGATGACAGTGCCTGAAAAACACCCCACCCCACTAGAAGCTCTGAATGCCATGTTGGCATGGGGGTTACCAGTTAGATTCTGGAGTCAGACACCCTGAGTTTGTTCCCAGTGATAAAGCCTTTGCAAAACTCACTTAACTTCTGGCAGCCTCAATTTCCTCATCTGTGAAAGGGGCTGTTACTGGTACTTTACTTGTAGAATAGATTTGAATATCAGGTAAAATAACCCATGGCAAGCCCAGTTCTGCCTGCTCTATTTCCCAGTTCTGGCAGTGGATGAAAAACCAAGGCAACCGTCCCTGGCCCTGTGCTTTCAAGTGGTCTCTTTAAATTATTTTATGGAGTCCTCCAAATGCTTTAGGAAAACATGGTTGTCTGATTTCAAAAATCATCCATTCATTTGATCATTTTACAAGAACACATTGCAAGCAGCTCAGAGCTGTTCCTTTAAAAATGCCTTCAGTTTAACACTGGTAAAAAACAAAGCAGTAGGCACTGAGTGATTGGCACCCAAGGTGGGGAGGGTAAGAGGGTGGAGGGGGTCGACAGAGGGCCTTGAAAATAACTCAGAGCCGTAAGAATCTGAGAGGTTGGGGAGGTCTCCCCCAGGCTTGCCCTGTGGGGATTCGGATGCCTTCTTTTCCTGACGTGTGTCTACAGATAATCAGTAATTTATGCTTAGGATGTGCTTCCTGAAGTAAGTTAGCAAACGGAAAGAAAGCATCTTTCTTGTGCCAAATACTTAAGCTGGGCTGTGAGGCACATGGGTCCAGAAAACAGTTTATCTGCCTTCCCATTCAGAATGGCAGTGGCAGACAGCGGGAACTGCCCTCCTTGTGGTCCACCTTCTCACATCTGTGACAGTGTGGTATGGTGGCTAAGAGCATGAATGTTGAGAGCAAATGTGGCTTCAAATTCCTGTTCCTTCACGACTTTTCTGTGACCTTGGGTAAGGTTTGTATTCCACCTCAGCCTTAGGTTCGTCGTCCCTAAGAGACAAACTATTATAGACTGAATTGTGCCCCTCCCAAATTCATATGTTGAAGTCCCAACCCCTAGTAACTCAGAATGTGACTGAACTTGGAGACAAGGTCTTTAAAAAGGAAATTAAGGTTCAATCAGGCCATAAGGGTATGGCCCTAATCCAACAGGACTGTGTAAGGCCTTATAAGGATAGGAAGAGATACTAGGGGTATGTGCACAGAAGAGAGGCCACTATAGGCATGAGCCACCATGCCTGGCCCATTCATAAATACTGACTGAGCACCTGGCATGTACAGGCAGGTCCTAAGGCTATGTCCAAAGGCTGAATAAGAAAAATAATAGCCAGGCACGGTAGCTCATGCCTGTAATCCCAGGACTTTGGGGAGCTGAGGTGAGAGGATTGCCTGAGCCCAGGGATCCGAGACCAACCTGGGCAACTTGGCAAGACCTCGTCTCTACAATAAATCAAAAAATTAGCTGAGCATGGTGGCATATGCCTATAGTTCCAGCTACTCGGAAGGCTGAGGCAGAAGGATCGCCTGAGCCCAGCAGGTCGAGTCTGCAGTGGCCGTGAGCGTGCCACTGCACTCCAGCCTGAGTGACAGAGTGAGACTCTGATTCAAAAAAAAAAAAAAGAAAGAAAGAAAGAATACAGTTTAGTACCATCCAATGGAACAAGAGTCTTAGTGCAGATAGCTTCACTTCCCAAGAGGTGAGCAAGTGAGGAAAGTCTGTATGTGATTTGTATGCATTTAGAGATAGGACAGAATGGAGCTCACCCACCCATGAAACCCCTTTATCAACACAAGTAAGTTTTTAGAAAGAAAGTTTCCATATTAGCAAATAATACTGGCTACCTCAGAGGGTTGTTGTGGGAATTAAACTGAGGGAAGTAATTGAAGCCCAGCTCCTAGTACACACATCTAAGCACTCCATAAATATTACTGACCCTCCTTTCTACTACTTCTGGGAAGATAGTAGAGACAAAAAAGCACAGAAGGATTTTCTCTTTTGTAAGACAGTTCTAGGGTTTGCCGTCTTAGAGAAATCCATTCCATAAAAAACAAATGTCAGAAACAATGAAAATGACCAAACCCAGAAGGATATATTTAAAGATAATAACAGGGAATCGAAAATGAAAAGGAAAAAAAAAGCCATGCCTACAGATTGAATGAAGACAGCATTGCAACACTGAAGGGGAAGTTCGAGGCAGCTGAGTAACAGCTGCAGTGTGGATTTTGGCAATGCCAGAAGATTCCGCAGCAAACAAAGATGAGCAGGTGCCAAGCACAAATTCTGAAGAATCAAGAACTGCAGGGAAGGCGTGAGGGGAAAACCAACCTCTTCTAGCTGACCCTGCCACTTACCATCCGCCCTGCTTCAAGAAAAGAGGGAAGGAGTTTCCCAGAGGAAGGCAGACAGACAGCCCCTGGGGCAAGAGCTGGTCAAGAATACAGGGTGTTCAAACTAGAATGACGGAATTTAAAAAAAAAAAAAGAATGAAGAGTATATAATGGCATATTTCCCCTTTTGTGAGATACAGACCCCTTTAAATATTGGGTGAAAACTGTGAACTTTCTCCCTTGAAAAGCGTACAAATGGAAACAATTTTAGGGGTTCATGGAGTCCCCAAAGTCCCTAGAGCCTCAGGTTAAGGACCCCTGCTTCAGAGCAAGGCAGAAGGCAGCTGGCCTAGGAAGTGCCCTAGGTAACCGCATTCCTCAGCCTTGGCTGCACACTGGAATCATCCAGAGACCTTGAAAAGTTTTGAATCTGGGGTCTTACTCCTAGGAAGTCTGAATGAATTGGTCTGGGTGTGGTTGGAACACCGTTTAAAAACTCACCAGGTGTTCTAATGCACTGCCAGGGCCTAGAACCAGGGCCTAAGGAGAAAGGATTCCAAAGGTCAGCTGAGGGACTTGAGCTAAGTTTGTGAGGGAGGTGGTTACAGCTGCAGAATGACGATGTCAAACAAAACATGAACCAGAACCCACAATTCGAAAAATGTTTCCTCACTTTCAAGTTAATAAATATGGAAAAAATCAGCATCATAAATGTACATAAAGTTGAAGATGGCTGTGAACACCATGGTGTGAGGCAGAGACAGTTCTAGAGCTCTAAAAAGCAGACTTGACGCAAAAGACCGAAGGTTAAGTGATGCTAAAAATGCAGTTCCTCAGTGAGCCCAGTTCACAGCAAAGCACATTAATAATGAAAACTTTGGCAGAGGCTAATGGTCCCTGGAACTGAAAGGAAAAACAGCTGGAAGGGAAAAGCCTTTGAAAACTAGGGGTGGTGTTAGTGTCTGTAAGGCTTCTTCCAAGAATCTGGAAATCAGCTATTTCCCTGAGATAGTCTGTTCAATACAGAACAGATGGCAGGAGGCAGACTTGACTGTAACCACTTGTGGTGAGTCCAACTAAGAATCGTTGACTAAGGACTCAATTCATCATGTGGAGACTAAGAGTCAGACTCTGACATCAAATATTCAAATCTAATAATGTCTCTTGCTCAGTGTCTGCTCATTAGACCACCTTCTCTGCTGACATTTCCTTTTCCATGAGGCTTCAGAGGAGTGTGCTGCCCAAGAGGCATTTCCAGTTCTCACTGTGTATGTAAATGGAGTTCTGATCTCATACTCTGGTTTCCAGAGTTTGATAAATGCCCATTTCCTGAGAGACAGGCTTACTCTTGATTTTCTGACAAACTGGATTTTGAAGAGAGCTCCTGGATCATGGAAGAAGATCTGCCCACGGAACCTCTTGGAAAATGTCTTGTTGGCATGTTCATTGACCATTAGAGAATCCTATAGGTATGTCCACGGTCTTGGAAAGAGTGTATACCCTTGTACGGCAGTGCCATCTGTGGGCATATGAATTTCTGTCATGTTCTCACTGAAAGATGCAAGTCCCATGGGAGGTGGAGATGGATGGGCTGTATGACAGTATGAATGTACTTGATGCCACTGAAATGTACACTTAAAAGTGGCTAAAATGGTCAATTCTAGGTTATGCGTTTTTCTACAACAAAAAAAGGGAAAAAATAAGAAAATAAAGTCACATGGGGATGGGCAGGGCTTGTGTCCTGGAGAGGATGTCTTTGCCTGTGGACTGTGGCCATGTGGCCGAATCCCAAACCTTGTAGCTGTTATCTCAAATGGCAATGGAGGAGGGATATAAAATTCAAAGAGAGAGATTTGGAACCCAGAGGGCACGGGGAAATAACAAACCCTGCTGGTGAAGAGGCAGGAAGATGCACAAGAATCCTGCCCTGGACACTGTAGACATGGTTGCTAGTGAAAAGGTCACAGATTAATAGGTTACAACTGAGTGCATAAGAACACGTGGGGGCTAGGTGTGGTGGCTTACACCTGTAATCCCACTTTGGGAGCATGAGATCAGATGATCTCTTGGGCCCATGAGTTTGAGACCAGCATGGACAACATAGCAAGACCTCGTCTCTACAAAAAATGCAAAAATTAGTGGGGTGTGGTGGAGTGCCTGTAATCCCAGCTACTTGGGAGGCTGAAGAGGAAGGATTGCTTGAGCTCAGCAGGTCGAGGCTATGGGGAGCTGTGATCCCGTCACTGCTCTGCAGCCTGGGTGACAGAATGAGACTCCTGCTCAAAATAAATAAATACATAAAGATGGCCGGGCTCAGTGGCTCAGCCTGTAATCCCAGCACTTTGGGAGACTGAGCAGAGTGGATTGCCTGAGCCCACAAGTTCGAGACCAGCTCGGGCAACTTGGTGAGATCTTGTCTCTACAATAAATCAAAAATTAGTCGGGCGTGATAGCGTGTGCCTACACTTCTGGCTACTTGGAAGGCTGAGGCGGAAGGATCACCAGAGCCCAGCAGGTCAACGCCAGTGTGGCCGTGTGTGTGCCACTGCACTCCAGCCTGGGTGATGGGGTGAGACTCCAACTCAAAAAAAAAAAAAGAACCTTGGGGGTCAGATGAACATGTGATTCTGATCCAGTTAGTCTTGGGAGAGTTGAAGAGTCTACATTTCTTTTTTTTTTTTTTTTGAGTTGGAGTCTCACTCTTGTCACCCAGATTGGAGTGCAGTGGCCAGGACCTGCTGGGCTCCGGCGATCTTTCCGCCTCAGCCTTCCAAGCAGCTGGAACTACAGGTGCGCGCTACCACGCCCGGCTAATTTTTGATTTATTGTAGAGATGAGTTCTCGCCAAGTTGCCCAGGCGGGTCTCGAACCCGCGGGCTCAGGCAATCCACTCACCTCGGCCTCCCAAGGTGCGGGATTACAGGCTGAGCTACCGAGCCCGGCCTGAGTCTACATTTCTAACCAGCTTCCTGGCAATGTCATGCTGCTGGTTAGACAGCTCAAGGGACTGCTCTGTAAAGTTCTATCATTCTTCCTGAATGGGCTGTGGAAACAGTATTGCCTCTGAAATAAAACTCTATAATGACTTGGGAAACCATGGTAGAGCAATTAGGCAGATTAATTTCTATCCCACAATGGCCTAAGATCTGCAGATTTACAGGTAAAATCAATACCTGCACTCCATACAGTCAGCAACAAAACTTCATTCTTCCAAAATATCTGTTGACATGTGATTCAAATCATCAGACTCTTGGAATGAGGATAAACTGGTATTTGGATGCTAGAACCAGATAGACAGATCCTAAGGCAATATTGGTTATAACACATCATTTTCAACTGTTAAACTCTCCCGGCTGCCCAAGATGACCCTCCAGCACAATACAATTGCTACGGACATCCTTGTCAGCTGAAGGACACCACTCCTGGATTCAGGTGGACAAAGATGGGCTAGTATTGTTATAACCACCATTAGTACCCACGTAAATCAGTCACACCAAATAAATACAAGTCTCCTCCTGATGGGAACATAGCATGCCCCTTTGCCGTGTGACTTTGAAGCTTCTCTCATGAAGAGATAGAGTCTCGGTGCCAGGCTTCCGACCTGGGGACATGGGGCGAATGCGCAGATCGCGAAAAGCAACCCCAGAGAGGTGGCCTTGGGTCCCTCTCCAAAATGATCATCAACATGCAAATGGCATTTGTGACTATAAAGTACTCCCTGTCTCGATGCCCCGGGCGCTTATGCCAGGTCCGGCAGGGGGCAGAACGTGGGCACACATATGTGCGAGTCAGCTGGGCAGCCATCTAACATCAATGAAGAAATTCTTAGAAGGAAAGGACTTCGTTTGGGACAAAAGCAGCCTATTAATTCTGGTCCTATCCCAGGAAAAGCAGGCAAGAAAAATAATAAAGGCAATATAAATCATTTTCATTATGTGTTTGGAGGTGACAAAAAATGATAATAATTAGCAGCACGAAAAAACTCTAAAATTATTTCTCTAGAAATTGAATATTCCTGGTCATTTTCTTGCTTTGCAAGACAGAATCTCCAGAAATGAGACAGAGTCTCTTATGCGTTCTGTTTTGTTTTCATTTCTTGTGTATTTCTTGAATTCCTTTTTTTAAAAAAAAATAATACAAAAGTTTTAATTAATTATCTAGCAAAAAAAAAAAAAAAAAAAAGAGATAGAGTCTGTTTCTCCACCCCTTGAATCTAGACTTGACCTTGTGATTTGCTTTTTGGCCAATGGGACACTAGCACAGATGATCCAAGGAAAGAGTCATGCTTGTATATTGAGGGTCACCTTCTCGTGCTGCTGAGGCCTTTCTATTACCACAAGTGCAAGTGTGGGCTGGCATTCCTGAGGATGAGAGACCATGTTGGAAAAGGCCCCTGTCATCCCAATTGTCCTAGCTGAGGCCCCAGATATGTGAGTGAGACCATTCTAGTCCATGAACGCTTAGACAAGACTACCCAGACAACACACAGACTTCCACAAAATAATAAAACTGCTAAGTTTGGGGGAGGTTTGTTATGCAGCAGAAGCTATCTGATACCAGAGCCTTCTGGGAAGATTCTCTAGCATCCTGCTTCTCTTCCAAGGTCAGGGTCCAAGTCCTCATCGGATCTCCTACCTCTTGATCCAGTGGCCACTCAGCATAGCCTTCAGACTGAACTACTTCCAAATTCCCCTTTCAATACCCATCAGCCCCATCAAATGGTGATGTTCCCATTGAGAAAATCAGGACTCTTTCTCACATCCTAATGGCTTTGGCACAGTGTGATAGTCTGTGATTTCCCTTTCTTCTTTGCAAGCTATTGGCAGGAAGAGGGGCGGGTATTGAAAGTAGAGAGAAGTGGCAGGGCTCGGTGGCTCAGCCTGTAATCCCAGCACTTTGGGAAGCCAAGACGAGTGGATTACCTGAGCCCGTGGGTTCGAGACCAGTCTGAGCAACTTGGCGAGACCACATCTCTACAATAAATAAAAGACATTAGCTGGGCATAGCACATGCCTGTAGTTCCAACTACTTGGAAGGCTGAGGTGGAAGGATCGCTGGAGTCCAGCAGGTCTGCGCTGGGGAGCTGTGAGAGTGCCACTGCACTCCAGCCTGGGCAACGGTGAGACTCCATCTCAAAAAAAAAAAAAAAAAGAAAAAAAGTAGAGAGAAGAGAGAGGACGGCTGTGTGTGCACACATGTGTATTTGCATGTGTGCATGTGTGACTCAGAATGAGGATGAAAAATGAATGAGTACATTGTTGAAACAGTGTCTGGAAGGTGCCAGGGAAGAAGCGTAGAGACAATACCACGTGTGAAAACAGGCCATGCCACATCAGATGGGTAGAGCAAACTGAGTAGGCCCCTGGCTCTGCCAACAGCCTTCTGGGTTTGCTGCTCACTTGACCATTTCTCTGCTGTGCAATCTCTGGCAAATGTGCCATTCTGCCACAGCCAGGGAGCTAAAGAGTCCTCCCAGAGTGCCTTGGTATGAGTTAGCTTTTGCTCCATGACAAAGCACTTCACAATGCAGCAGCTTAAAACATTAATGTGTATTATTTCACAAAATTTGTGTCATCTTAGGCAAACTCGACCTCGCTGTGCCTTCATTTTTTAATTTGTGAAATGGGATAATGTTAGTGTCTACTTCATTCTGTAAACGACTTAGCACTGTATCTGGTGCACCGTCTGTGCTTTCGTAAATATCATCCCGAGTCTAGTTGGTTGCATATGAGTCACAGACCCACCCTCCTGCCGATCACTTTGAGGCCTCGGTTCATGACAGTCATGCTGCAAATCAGACTCTTCTTCTTGACAAGAAAGAGGAGCTGCTATGACTAGAAGGTGCTCTTGGGGGTACATACTGAATGTATATAAGTTGATCTGGAAACTAGCGAATCAATCAGTTAAGGAATCATGTTGTCTCGAGTCCTCTTAGACGCCCGTGGAAGCTGCAAGGTGGAGCGTTACTGACTTGATGCGCATCATCGGGGTGCGGTGAGGGCTCTGTCTCCAAGCCTGCCCAGGAGCCCCCAGCTCTCCTCTTCAGGGCTCACCCTGGCCATCAGGACTTGGCTCTCCGAGTTGTTAAAATGAAATAAAATAGAGAATTCAGGGTCTCAGTCACACTAGCTGCATTTCAAATACTCAACACATGTAGCTATTGCCCTACTGGAAAAGACAAGTGTAAAACATTTCCACTATCACGAAGGTTCTATCAGGTAGTGCTGTGAGATGTATGATTCTATCCCCGACTCACACCCAGAGCCCCAACGTGCAGGGAGCGCAAGCAGCATTTCTCTGGCATGGTGTAATGTGAGTGTATACATGAGAGGCTTCTCCAACCAAAAGTATTTCCCTCACTTATAAGGAAATTCCTGGAGTGCAAGTCATCCACTTCTTTAGACGAAAATGTGTCTCTTTGCAAGCCTCAATTAAAATGTAAATAATTCAGTGATACATTATAGCCCTTCACATCTAAATTTTATCTGCTAATGTATTATTCACTTAACAAATATTTGTTGAGCTCTCAGTATGTGCCCAGGTGTTGGGGATATCACTTGTTCTTTGTTCTGGGATTACTCAAGAAAATGAGACAGAGTTTCTGCACTCCTAGAGCAAAATAAACAGATAGACAAACACATCTATTATACTTCAGGTGCAATGGAAAGAATCAGGCACTGTAAGGGGATAGAGAATATGAAGGCAAGGGGTCAATGGGGGGTGTGTGTGCTTCTTAAATTGAGTGGTCAGAGGTGCTTCCCGATCAAGGTGACAGTTGTGCAGAGAACTGAATGAGGGGTAAGCAAGCCTCGAAGATCCCTGGGAACAGCAATCTGGTGGAGACAACAGCAAGTGCAAAGACCCTGAGGTGGCACCGTGCTTAGCATAGTCAAATAACAGCACAGGGCAGTGTGGAGCCATGTGAGTGGCAGGGAGGAAGAGAGGAGATGAGAAGAAGGATAGAGCAATGAGGAGAGATGTAGCCAGGGCCAGACTGACAGGAACCTGAGGTCCATTATAGTCATTTTGACTTCTGCTTTGAGGGAAGCCCCGAGACAGCTTGAGCAGATATGATCTGATTTTGATTCTAAAAGGACCAGTCTGTCTGCTGTGTTGAGAATAGATAGCAGGGCAGCCACAGGCCACATGTGGTTACTGAACATTTGAAATGCTACTAGTGTACTATTAACGGTAGCAAAATCATGGAACCAACCTAAGTATCCACCAACAATTGACTGAAGAAAGAAAATGTAGAATGTATATACCACGGAATCCCACACAGTCATAAACAGCATGAAAATATGTTCCTTGCAGTAACATGGATGAAGCTGGAGATCAACCTCCTCAGTGAACCGGCTCAACACCACCACATGTTCTCACATGTATGCGGAAGCTAAGCGGCCACCAAGATGGAACAAATGGACACTGGGGACACCAATAAATGGGGAGGTGGAAAGAGGGGTGAGGGTTCAGAAATAACCTGTGGGGCACAATGTTCACTGTCTGGGGCATGGGCCACCTCAGACCCAATTCTCCACCACCACACAATGTGCTCATGTAATCTAAAATAAAAGTGGGAAAAAAGAAAATAGAAAAGAAAGAAATACGGCTAGTGTGACTGAGGGCATTATCAACACAGAAAGGAAAGAAAAGGAGAGCTAGTTAGGAGACTATGCATAAACCCAGGTGTGAGGTGATGGTGGCTTGGACCACTCAGACAGTGACGGAAGCCATAAGGAGGTGTTGATTTCTGGGGATGCTTTAAAAATAGAGGCAAGAAGAATTTCCAGCTGATTGGTTTTGGCGTGTGAGACAACAGATTGGAAAAGGAGGAGTGAATACTTTTTTTTTTTTTGAGTTGGAGTCTCACTGCTTGCCCAGGCTGGAGTGCAGTGGCATGCTCACGGCCATCCCAGCATCGACGTTCTGGGCTCCGGTGAACCTTCCGCCTTAGCCTTCCGAGTAGCCGGAACTACAGATGCGCGCTACCACGTCTGGCTATTTTTTATTTTATCGTAGGACAAGGTGTCGGCAAGTTGCCTGGGCTGGTCTCGAACCTGCGGGCTCAGGCAATTCACTCACCTCGGACTCCCAAAGTGCCGGGATTACGGGCTGAGCCATCGAGCCTGCTGGAGGATACTTTCTAAATACAGGCTGACCCCTTTGGTGTACACAGTCAGAGGCAGGACTGACTTCTTGTCTTTAGAAACCAAGGCGCAATGCAAGAGCAGTGGGGGCTTGGGGACAAGAGATGGAACCAGGAGGTGGTGGCAGGGCAAACAGAATACACTTCTGCCCACTTCATGATCTGTCAGGGGCTGTCCAAGGCTGGTACGTAGCAGGAATACCCAAGTATTCACATTGGCCTTGGACACAAGATTTTGGAATCCCATAACCCTGGGTTAAAATCCCAACTCTAACACCAGCTGTGTGTCCTCTGACAAATTCCTAAACCTCTTTGAGCCTGTTTTCTTACCTGCAAAATGGGGTTAAGTAACTGCGTCATAGAGGTTTTGTGGGGAAAAGTCTCTCCACAGGTGATGAATCTCCATTTCCCATCCACTTGATTCAGTCATCTTTTCCACAAATGGTTTTGATGACCATGTTTACAGAGTGTCCAATAGGGGACACTCGTGATCCTTGGAACTATAGGCTAATAATATGCCATTCAGTCATCTAGTTAGAAGTCTGTTGGAGGGGCCTCTTTACTTCGCTGTCACAGAAAGGTATCACTGCATAAAGCAGTACCACTTCCTGGCTCTCTGGCATATTTATATCTGGTTATTTAATATCTGAATTTTAGTTTTCTCATCATTAAAGGGATAAAATGATGTCATTCTATTGAAGGCAGCTGTTACCACAGCTAGCAGGGGGTTGGAGCCAAAGGAAATACAGCCAGTAGGTCACCACTGGGACTTCCTGGTCTTTGCCAACCGGTTAACCTTGGAGAGCATCATGAATCCCTGCCATGCCTTATAACTATGACTCCAGTGGCTGACTCATCCTTACAGTCTCCCAGGCCTGCCAAAAACCCAGCTGAAAAAACAGTCTCAGCAATCTTCAAGGATCAAGCGATAGTCACTCCCAGAGTCCAGGAAGCCGTGTGAGAATACAACACTGCCCTTCTGAGTGAAACATTCAGTTGTCTCGTGTTGGGCAGTCCTATGGAGTGAGGAGGAAAGAAGGCTGGGGTGGGGCAAGAGGGGCCTGCCCGGCTGACACTTAACGATGAGAGGGAAGCTTCCAGGTGGGCTGAATTTCCCTTCTCCATTGGAGAGTATAGAAACCAGGAGAAAACTATGACAAGTTTCTAGGAAAGAACAACGTACTAAAAATCACTCCCCACCCTACCTCTCCAAATGCACTTAAGCCACCAATTTCAGACACACTGAAATTTCTTATTGTTCCCAAACCTTCCAAGCATACTCCCCTGCTCAGTGCTCCAGACCCAACTACCTCTTTCCTGAAGGCCTTTTGACTTTATACCTATGCATCTACAAAGGCCCAGTTCATGTTTTTTCCCTTTGAAGACTTTCCTGACTCCCTAGAAGTCAATTGCTCCATAAGTACTTTATGCTTCCGTTATTACACATACCATGTTATTGTATTATTTATGTTAATGGCTCAGGATCACATACTGTATGACTTCCCTGGGGCTGTATTCCTAGCACAATATTAAGTGCAGAGTTGTTCAATAAATACTCATTTTTTTTTTTTGAGTTGGGTCTTCATCTTCCAGGCTGGAGTGCAGTCCCCACGATCATGGCTCACCACAGCTTCAAACACCTGGGTTCAAGTTATCCTCCCACCTCAGCCTCCTGCACAGCTGGAACTACAGCTATGCACCACCATGCCCAGCTAATTTTTATTTTTTATTTTTTGTAGAGGCAAGTCATACTATGTTGCCCAGGCTGGTCTTGAACTCCTAGACTCAAGCAATCCTCCTGCCTCAGCCTCCCAAAGCACTGGGATTACCGGTGTGAGTCACCATGCTTGACCAATACTCATTCTTTAATGAGTAAATATATTTAACTTAGGTTCAGTATTAAAAGTTAGTTACATAGAAGATTTCTAGGACTTTTACGAAAAACATAGAATTAATAAATATGATATTTAGAAATGTTACCAAATAAAATCCATTCATTACAAAATGCTCTATGGACAAAAAGAATACTATTTATTATTCCTGTTTCAAGAGTAGTCCCATATTAGGAACTGCATAAATTTGGGTGAAAATGGCTGGCTAAGAATAAGTACCCACCTCTCCTCCTATCCAAACAAATTCTTTTTTTTTTTTTTTTTTTTTTTTTTAGTTGGAGTCTCAATCAGTTGCCCAGACTGGAGTGCAGTGGCCGCTCCCAGCCACCGCAGCCTCGACCTGCTGGGCTCCGTGATCCTTCCGCCTCAGCCTTCCAAGTAGCTGGAACTACAGGCGCACGCTACCATGCCCGGCTAATTTTTTTCAAACAAATTCTTAAGAACATTTTTTTTAAAAGACTAAAGCTAGAATAGCACTGAAATCCAGGAAAACATTTGCAGCGGATGCTGTAATGAGCAGCCCAGATCCCCCTTTAGGACCTAGGCACTAGCCCCCACCCCTACCCCAGTTGTGAGTGTGGTGGCTGCTTATATGGGAGAGTTGTTCAGAAATTTCCCTCAGCTGTGAGAAGTTGCCTCACCCAAGGTTCCACCCTCTCCTGGGGCATCCTGTAGTCAATGACTAGTCTTGTGTGGGGGTACAAAGGTCCAGTCCATCTGCCTCAGTTGGGACAGCTCTAAAAGGCCACCCAGAGTTCCGTGTGGAAATTGCAATACTCCTGCACCAGTACTGCAGGTCAACTTCTCTCCTCCCCATGCCTGCTCCCCTGCCCCCTCACTGGGGTTGTTCTAAATGCACTGCTGTAAACTTCCTGCAAATAGATCTCAGAAACTTAGCGTCTCTCTCAAGACACATGACCTCTGATAAGTTTCATCAGTGGCCCAGAGGCTGGGCAAATGATAAGCAAATGCTACATTGGAGGTCAGTTGTGTGCACAGTCTCACATTACTCCTTTAACTTAGATCATTGGATAGTCTCAGTCAAGGGAGTCCAATAAACCCATCATCTGGCCCCTCACCTTCAGGGCTTGGGTCATATGACTCATTTTACCCTATTTCTACCCAACTGCATTATTGCTATGGAAGTTATTTGTCTGTGCTTGGAAATATCTCACTCTGGCTTACAATGGGAAAGGTTTATCTCTTCGACTATTGTCATGAACTCAGTCAGCATTGGGAGTTTTTTTGTTTTGTTTTGTTTTGAGTAGGATCTCTTACTCTGTCTGCCAGTCTGGAGTGCAGTGACACAATCATGGCTTACTGCAACCTTGACCTCCTGGGCTCAGGTGATCCTTCTGCCTCAGCTTCCTGAGTAGTTAGGACTATAGATGCATGCCACCAAGTCTGGCTGATTTTTTTGTTTTTTGGTAAGAGTTGAGGTCTCGCTATGCTGCCCAGGCTGGTTTGAACTCCTGGACTCAAGCAGTCCTCCCGCTTTGGCCTCCCAAAGTGCTGGGATTACAGGCATGAGCCACTGCCCCTGGCCCAGAATCCTTTTTACTTTTCATTTAGCATCTCTTTGGCCTTCTCTTTTAGTTCTCTCAGGCCTTCGGCCTCTTGTTCTGGAAGCCACAAGAGAAGCAATGTGATATGGGGAAAAGAGAACCAGAGCTGGGGTCAGAGATCCTAACTGCAACTACCACCTCTCATGTTTCTTAGCTTTGTGACCTTCTCAGACACTTACGAACCTGCCATATTTAGTTAGCATTAGGCTAAGGATCACTTTTTACCTGATCTCTGCAGATTTTGCCCTTCGGAGATAATTGTCACACACCAGGTAACCTACTCAGCCCAGGGTTCCATCAAAGACCCACCCAAATTGTAGCAAAAATCAGCTTTACATGCCAATCAAACTTGGATGGTGAGGAGCCATGGGGGCCAGAATCAGCCACAATTATCTGAGGGTAGATCTCTGATGTTCCTCTGCTGCCTCAGCTCTTAAGCTACTCACAGACTGTTTCCCCATCCTTTCAACTTGATGTGTTTTGTATACTAAGTAGCATTTTTTGAAAGATAGGGCCTCACTGTGTTGCCCAGGCTGGAGTGCAGTGGCACGCTCACAGCTACTGCAGTCTCGACCTGCTGGGCTTAGGTGATCCTTCTGCCGCAGTCTTCCAAGTAGCTGGAAACACCACACCCGGCTAGTTTTTGTGATTTATTGTAGAGACAAGGTCTCACCAAGTTGCCCAGGCTGGTCTTGAACCCGTGGGCTCAGGCAATCCTCTTGCCTCAGCCTCCCAAAGAGCCAGGATTACAGGCTGAGCTGAGCTCGGCCTAAATAGCATTTTTTTAAAGATAGGGTCTTACCGTGTTGCCCAGGCTGGAGTGCAGTGGCGTGATCATGGCTCAGTGCAGCCTCAGACTCCTGGGGGGATCACTTGAGCAATCCCTTTGCCTCAACCTCCTGAGAAGTTGGGGCTACAGGTGTGTACCACCACGCCCAGCTAATTTTTATTTAAGTATTTACTGAGACTCCTGGGTTCAGGTGATCCTCCTGCCTGGGCCTCCCAAAGTGCTGAGATTATAGGCATGAGCACCGCACTTAGCCCTATTATGTAGCTTTGATAAAGCAGTCTTCAACTAAAAAAAAAGCTGTCCCGGAAATGAAACAATTGGCAAATTAAATTGGATATTACTGATAAATATTATATTTTAACATTAGACTGTAAAATAAAGAGGTAAGGAGTATTTGCCTGAAACATTTCATATTGTGTAGTATCTAAGAACAAAAGGCATTATTGTACCTTTCGCCCTAAGTACATGAGTATGCAATTTATTAAATAGCACTATTCTTATAGTTTAAATTCTATTTTAAAGATATAATCATGGCCAGGTGAGGTGGCTCAAGCCTATAATCCCAGCACTTTGGGAGGCCAAGGCAAGAGGATTGCCTGAGCCCGCAGGTTCAAGACCAGCCTGGGCAACATGGTGAGATCTCGCCTCTACAATAAATCAAAAAATTGGCTGGGCATGGTAGCATGCACCTATAGTTCCAGCTACTTGGAAGGCTGAGGTGGAAGCATTGCCTGAGCCCAGCAGGTCGAGGCTGTGGTGGCGGTGAGTGTGCCACTGCACTCCAACCTGGTTGACAGAGTGAGACTCCAACTCAAAAACAAAAACAAAACATATAGCAAAACAACTTAAAAGGCATTCAAAATTGTTTTAAATGCTTACAAATCTATAAAATCACCCTGAAAGGCACTCCCTCAATTTTAGGATTCCAGAAAATTCCCTTAGAAATAGGGAGGGTTTTACATGAAAATTTATGAAAATGTTGCCAAACATTGCTTTGTTATGCAGAGCAGGCATAGTAACTAAATATGAATAACTAAATATGAGTTAAAAAAGAGAAAATAGACTGGGCACGTTGACTTACGCCTATAATCCCAGCACTTTGGGAGGTGGAGGTGAGAAGACTGCCTGAGCCCATGGGTTCGAGACCAGCCTGGGCAACGTGGTGAGACCTCATCTCTACAATAAATCAAAAACTTAGCCCGGCGTGGTGGCACATGCCTGTAGTTCCAGCTACTTGGAAGGCTGAGGTTGAAGGATCACCTGAGCCCAGAGGTCGAGGCTGCAGTGCCTGTGAATGTGCCACTGCACTCCAGCCTGGGTGACCTCCCCCAAAAAGAAAAAGAAATGAGAAAATGAAGACTAAAAATGGTAAATGGCCAAAGATGCCAAAACTAGCACATGAAAGATATGCACAAAATTTACCCCAGACTTCCCCAAGATTCTAAATAAAAGACAAGAATGTCTGAAAACTCAGTATTTCAGTGGAGAGTGAAGTCATAAAACTGCTCCACGGCTCACAGAAATGAGCAATAATGACAAACTAGTAATGGATAAAAATATACATTATCAACTTTTTATTTGGACAAACTTATTTTACATTAAATACTTTCCTACTCTCAAATAGTCTCTACTTCTTCAGTATCAGACTGCAGTCAGAAAGTTTCAGTTCCAGTCTGAAATACGTAAGATGGCTCATAATCCCAGAACTTTGGGAGGCTGAGGTAGAAGGATCAATTGAGTCTAGGAGTTTGAGACCAGCCTAGATGACATAGTGAGACCTCATCTCTACCGAAAATCAAAATTAGTCGGGTGTGGTAGCACACACCTGCATTCCCAGCTACTCAGGAGGTTGAAGTGGACATCTTGCCTGAGCCCAGGAGGTTGAGGCTGCAGTGAGCTACGATCATGCCACTGCACTCCAGCCTGGGTGACAGAGTGAGACCTCGACTCTAAATAAATACACACACACAAAAAGAAATAACTAAATACAATGTGTAAGCTATTTTTGAATGGACTCTATAGTATGTACTCTAAAGACAAAGTGAATTTTGAGATTCTCCTTCAACTATTTCTCTCACAGCTTTCTCAGCATCAGGGAATAGCAATAAAACAAAGGAAACCCAGTGTATCAGGCAGAGTTCTTTAGAGAAACAGAACAAATAGTATATATTCTCTCTCCTTCCCCAACTCCAAAGACCCCATCATTATCATACACTCAACATTCATTTACATACATGGGAGGGTGGGATGAGAAAGAGAGGGAGGGAGGGGAGGGGGGAAGGAGGAACAGAAAAACAGAAAAATTTATGTTAAGGTAGTGGCTTATGTAATTGTGGGGCCGGTAGGCTGAGGCTCGCAGGGCAGGCCAGCAGGCTGAGAATGCAGACGGGGTTTCTATGTTGTGGCCTTCAGGAGAATTTCCTTTCTTGGGAACCTTGCTTAAAGCTTATTAAGGTCTCTTTAAGAGGGTAGTCTCTTGTGCTTCAAGTCAACTGATTGCAGATGTTAACCACGACTACAAAACACCTACCCAGCCGCATCTAGACTAGTGACTGATTAAATAACTATGATCTAGCCAAGCTGACTCATACAACTAACCATCGCAAGTAAGAAGAAAGGATGTGAGGTCATATTGCAGTTTGCTAGCATGGGTTCCCTGGGGGACTGGGGAGGGAGGGAAAGCTAGTGTGGGTGGAGAAAGGGAGGAGAGGAGGGGGCAACAGAGTAAAAAATGTGGGGAGACGTGTCTGATCACTTCATACATCTAAGTGAAATAATATATGTGTGTCTACATATGTATAAAGAATTTAAATATAATTTTATAAAAGAAAAAAATGAAATTTCTCCTTCTCTACTTAAGTATCCTTGAATGTCATGGTCAAGTTTTTCTACTTCTTTACTTATCAAAAGAAGATATCCGAGCAGCCAGCAGAAACATGGAAAAATGTTTAGCCTCACTAATTGATAGAGAGACTTGCTAACATCTGTGCATATTGCCACAGTCCCTAGAGAAGGGTATGTATGGCAAGGGGTTCAAGGGCTCCTGCACGTTCCCGAGCACATTACTGAGAATCCTCTTGTCTTCAATGGAATTATCAATGTAATCGTAAATCTTATGATTTGCATAACGTTTGCAATGCATGATGTCTTAGGCCTTGTAGACTTCCTTTACTCTGAATGTTACTATCTAAATGTAAAATGCAGCTGTAACTTAAGTTCTATACAGTGCTTTGCTGGTCACGTGGTTAATGTCTAGGCACCGAGAACTCTGGACTATGAAAGTGAACTGTAAAAGACTGGAGGGGGAATAGAGCCATTTTAGAAAGACCTTGAGTTCGGCTCTGCTCCCTGGATTCGAACTCAGACATCAACTTCTTTCTACCAGTTTTTCTGCCTCTTGATTTATTGACATTGAAGGTTAGCAGCAGCCGAGCATTTATTCAGACCATGACACTCCTACACTGTTGGTGGGAGTGCAAACTAGTTCAACCTCTATGGAAAACAGTGTGGCGATTTCTAAAAGATCTAAAAATTGACCTTCCATACGAACCAGCAATCCCCCTTTTGGGAATATACCCAGAGGAACACAAATCATTCTGCAAAAAAAGATACATGTGCACGCATGTTTACTGCAGCACTATTCACAATAGTAAAAACATGGAACCAACTATGCTACCCATTGAAACTGGTCTGGGTAAAAAAATATGGTACATATATACAATGGATTATTACATAGCCCTAAAAAAGGAAAAAACGATGAACTTCGCAGCAACTTGGATGGATTTGGAGTCTATCATACTCAGTGATCTGTCACAGAAACAAAGAACTGAGTACCACATGTTCTCACCTATAAGTGGACCCTGAACACCTATCATAATACTACAAGAAAGGGGAGTGGGGGAGGGAGCATAAAATCAATTAGGGTGCCTGATCCTAATCCAGGCAAAGTGAAGGCCAGTGGAAGGCTCAAACTTCACCTGCACCTAGACCACTTATGTACCCAATTCTGAATTGTACCTCGCATCTTTAAAATAAAATTTAAAAATATATATTCTTTAAAGTTTCTCTTTCTTGGACTGAGGCTTCACATACTGCTGAGAGGGAAGGTCCAGAGGAATCTCTGCCTATAAGACCCTTGAAAATGCAAGTTGCCTGCTTTAGACAAAAGGGTGATCCCTGGAGTGCTGTCCTCTGTGTGTCCTGCATCTGGCAGCCAGCATGGCTTATTCTGGGCCACATGTTGCCATTCCCCTGTATTCTCCCCAAGCCCCAATAGCATCTGATTGGAGTGCAGTTAACCTGTGGCTTATATGACTTCCCTCAGAAAGATGAGCGGGTCCTGTCAGATTTCTCTTGGAGATGTCAACCAACCAGTGAAAGCTGTTTCCAATGCATAGTGAGTCTTAAGATGAAAAAGTCCTGATACAGAAGAAAGCTTGGGAGAGTCCACAGAGGGCAAGTCCAAGATGATATGGAAGTGAAAAAGCTCAACAGAAGACAGAGGAACAGAATAAGCCCCAGGGACGGTAAAGCTGAGACGCCAAATACCCCTGGCAGGAAGGTAGAGAGAGAGGCCTCCCACTTCCCTAAGGCTATGTGCCTTGCTTCTGGGTCTGAGCCCCAGGAAACCTCTCTGCAACCTCATGAGAGGCTCAGCCCCTTTGCTCCAAATATCTTGTTGAGGCTTCTCTGTTCTTGGAGTTCCCAAAGCCCTGACAGGAAGGCCCTTGTGCAGCCCTGAAGGCATCTTCTCCCTTGGGGCAGCCATGATGGAAATGAGAGCCCGGAAAGGAAGACCTTCCATTCCTCAGTCACCGGGCGATTCATAACAGTCCAGAAACAATCTGTTACCACAAGGGCAACCCGACAGGACTCTCGTGACACCAGCAAGTGTGACCTCTATTTGTGGCTTTGCCCCTCTCCAGTCATTTCAACAGAATGTTTCAGGATGCAAGTGGGGGTGAGATAATTTTAATGACACCTTGACTCTGCTCTAATCTGCGTGTTTTTCTAATTTGAGAGAGAGAGAGAGAGAGAGAGAGAGAGAGAATGGGTTTGTGTGTGTTAACACCACATTTTGTGTCTTCACACACATCTCACAACTGATTACTAAGAAACACTGATTCTTACATGACGCCTTAGCATAGACTCACTCACTCATCATTTCACTTTTTTTTTTTTTTTGAGTCAGAGTCTTACTCTATTGCCCAGGCTGGAGTGCAGTGGCATGCTCGTGGCCACTGCAGACTCAACCTGCTGGGCTCAGGTGATCCTTTTGCCTCAGCCTTCCAAGTAGCTGGAACTACAGGCGTGCACCACTACACCCAGCTAATTTTTTTTATTATTTTATTTATTATAGAAATGAGGGCTCACCAAGTTGCCCAGGCTGGTCTCGAACCCGTGGGCTCAGGCAATCCTCCGACCTCAGCCTCCCAATGTGCTGGGATTACAGGCATAAGTCACCATATCCAACCATCATTTCACTTTCTATGGACACTTGAGAAAACTCAGCGGGAACAAACACTGAATATTAAGCCTCTAAGAGCCAGGGAGGAGCCGGGCTCGGTGGCTCAGCCTGTAATCCTGCGCCTTGGGAGGCTGAGGTGAGTGGATTGCCTGAGCCCGCGGGTTCGAGACCCGCCTGGGCAACTTGGCGATACCTCATCTCTACAATAAATCAAAAATGTGCCGGGCAGGGTAGCACGCGCCTGTAGTTCCAGCTCCTTGGAAGGCTGAGGCGGAAGGATCGCCTGAGCCCAGCAGGTCGAGGCTGCGGTGGCCGGGAGTGGCCACTACACTCCATTCTGGGCGACATAGTGAGACTCCAACTCAAAAATAATAATAATAACAATAAAAAAATAAAAAAGAAACCAGTGAAACTGAAATGCACTTGAACAGGTCATGGTGCACACACAATTTGTAATTGCATACAAATAAGTTTCAATCTTCTACCGATTGAAATTTGAGAATTTAAAACATTTGCACAGATTCACAGAACTCTACGCTTTTTGTGATAAAGTTGTTGATGACGTTTTTAAAGCTGAATTTGGGCCTGTGTTGCCTTTTTCTGCTTCCCAGTCTCAATCAATTGCAGAGGACATTGAGTCTCAGTGCCCTAAGATGCTATTAAGCTTTTTGTTAAAACCGATCTCTAAATTTTTGTTGAATTTTTTTCCCAATCCATTGGAAGTCTTTAATCAGGATGTTCAATGCATAGCTTTTGAAGTTTTTAGCAGGTTATACTTATTGAAAAAAAGCCTGTATGTAAAAAATTTTTCAGATTTCTTGCTCAAAAAGCAAGAGAGGAAATAATCAAAATCAAATGCAGCACACGATGCAATTTTGAAATTCTATAATGAGCTCTGGAATATCTCAATTTGTGAGAAGAATCTCTTTAATTGGATAAATCCACGTTCTGCACAGAAATGAGATGCAATTGAGAAAGCCTTTGATTTGCAGTATCTAAGTTTGAGAAAACATTCAAAACTTACTCCTATAAATAGCTATAGCTTACTTGAAGGGTTTTTTTACATCTTTTTATTTTTGAGATGGAGTCTCACTCTGTCGCCGAGGCTGGAGGGTAGTGGCATGCTCCTGGCCACCACGGCCTCGACCTGCTGGGCTCCTGTGATCCTTCCGCCTCAGTCTTCCAAGTAGCTGGGATTACAGATGTGTGCCACCACGTCCGGCTAATTTTTTGATTTGATTTAATACAAACTTTTTAATAAATCCTGGGTTTGGGGGGTTCCCCTCATATTGAAGACTTTTTTTGGAAATAGTTTTTGACTGGAACTACTTGATAATTTCATCAATATAAAATAAACACCTCGTTGGCCCTCCTACCCTCCCTCCCTCCTTCCTTCTCTTTCTCTGTCTCTCTCTCTCTCTCTCTCTCTCAATGCATACTATTTTGGGAAACAATTTTCTACTAGAACGACTCCTCAGCTTCCCAAGTAACTGGGACTACAGGTGTGTGCCACCATGCTGACTAAATTTTTAGAGACAAGGTCTCACTATGTTGTCCAGGCTGGTCTCGAACTCCTGGGCTCAAGCAATCCTTTTGCCTCAGCCTCTCAAAGTGTTGGGATTATAGGGGTGAGCCACTGCACTTGGCCTTAGGCTTATTTTGTAAGGGTATGTTTTTACCAGCTGCTGCCTGTGCTTATAAAGTTGGCCAGAGGAGAAATCTTCCTTCACCAGTTCTTAGCTTTAGCTGTGTTACTTGCCTGGCGCATGGCAGGTGCTCAATAAACAGCAGCTTTTGAAAACATTAGTAATATTTGAAGAACAATTTTTTTTTTTTTGAGTTGGAGTCTCACTCTGTCACCCAGGCTGGAGTGCAGCGGCACGCTCCCGGCCACCGCAGCCTCGACCCGCTGGGCTCCAGTGATCCTTCCTCC
>CAUYQG010037105.1:0-21630 GCA_963574415.1 Tarsius wallacei | reverse complement strand
TATGGACATTAAGAAATGATAATCATTAGAAAATGTTAGGAGTTTATAAAATTTATAGTTTAGGATGATAATCTTTAAAGATCAAAACAGATGAACAAAGATACATTGCCTGTCCGATCCATTAGATTGAAACTGATTGCCTTGAAAACAAAAAACATATAGGGTATAAAAGGAGTTGGAAAAGACAATAAATTAGCCTTTGTCCTGCTTGCAGCAGAGTCAGTGTCCAAGTTTTTTCTCCTGCACCAACGCTGTCCCTCTTTCAGGAAACCGTGACCCGCTGGAGCTGGACTGCGGCAATATTGGGGGACTTACTTTGGTGATTTGGATTCTTCTGCTAAAGTTTTGGTTTTGGTGGTCTTCTCTTTCTAGCTCCCTTAGGTGATTTGTTAGGCTCTCACCATGTGATCTTTTCATTTTCTTGATGTGTGCTCATAGAGATATAAATTTCCCTCTTAGAACTGTTTTCATGGTTTCAATAAAATATTTCTTCATTTTCAATGGTTTCCAGGAGTCTTTTAATATCTGTCTTGATTTCAGTGTTGACCCAGTAGATGTTCAGCATCATGCTTTTTAGTGTTCATGTCTTTGTGGGATTTGGGGAAATTTTTTTGGTGTTGATATTTATTTTTACTTCATTGTGATCTAAGAAGGTGCATGGTAATATATCAACCTTATGGAATTTGTTCATGCTTAACTT
The DNA here is from genome assembly GCA_963574415.1 of Tarsius wallacei. Taxonomy (NCBI): domain Eukaryota; kingdom Metazoa; phylum Chordata; class Mammalia; order Primates; family Tarsiidae; genus Tarsius; species Tarsius wallacei. The sequence continues at coordinate 20,930 of CAUYQG010037105.1, read as the reverse complement.
ATGGCCAAGGATGTGATCAATTTTGGAGTACATTTCATTTGGTGATAAGTAGAATGTATATTCTGTGATTGCTGGGTGGAATAACCTTTAGGTATCTATTAAGTCCATTTGGTTGAGTGTCAAGTTTAGATTCTGGATCTCCTTTTTGAGTTTTTGCCTTATGATTTACATAGGGCTGTTTGTGGGGTGTTCAAGTCCCCTATAATAACAGTGTTAGAGTCAATTTTTTTTTTTAGTTTGCTTAGTAGTTGCTTTATAAATGCTGATGCTCCTGTGTTGGGTGCATATATGTTTAGGTTGGATATTTCTTATTGATGGATTGAACCTTTTATCATTATGTAGTGTTCTTTTGTATCTTTTACAATTTTTGATAACTTAAAGGTTGTTTTGTCTGATATATAAGATCACAACTCCTGCCCTCTTTTGTGATCAATTTGCCTGGAAACTCATTTTACATCCTTTAACTTTGAGTCTATGTGCATTCCTTGTGGTGAGATGAGTTTCCTGGATTTAGCAAATAATTGGGTCATGGTTTCTTATCAAGTTTGCCATTATGTCTTTTCAGTGGTGCATTTAGTCCATTCACATTCATGCTGATTATTGAAATGTGATTGTTTATCCCTGTGATGAGGTCCTTACAAAGTTTTTTTTTTGTTTGCTTGTTTTCTTTTGGCTTCAGGGTTGATGTATGTGTGTGTTTTCAAGTTTCTTGTATCTGCTGTTGATTCTGTGCTCTGCTGTCTCTTGGGAAGTGTGTAGTCATTCTTTTTTTTCTTTCTTCTGAACTTAATACCTTTTTAAGTGTCTCCTGTAGAGGTGGTCTGAAAGCTGCATAATCTTTTAGGGACTGGATTTCTGTGAAGGATTTTTAATTCTCCATCACTCACAAAGGTGCGCTTGGCTATGAATTTCTTGGTCGAAATTGTGTATGTTTGAAGATTTTGAATATTGGACTCCAGTCCCTTCTTGCTTGTAGAGTTTCTGCCCATAGGTCTGCTGCTATTCTCATTGGTTTTCTATATGACAATGCAAAGCAGAAACCAAAGCAAAAGGCAACTGAAGACACACACACACAGACATACACCCCCCCCCAAAACAAACTGGAAGAACAACAAAATGAAACAAAACAAACTACAAGAAAAAAACCCAGGAAAACTAAATACACACACACACACACACACACACACACACACAGACACACACACACAAACCTAGCACAAAATGAATGGAGAAGAGAAAGAGAAAGACCAGAGGTGGAGGTGGGGGCGGGGGAGAATTCAGATTGAAACCTCAAACCTATATTGACACACACCTTAAACTAAATGATAAATAAATAAATAAAGAAGGACAAAAGAGCAAAAACAAGCCAACAACAACAAAACATCTGAAACATGCCATAATTCACATGCACACATAAACGGAAAACAAAAAGCAAAAGATGAAAGAAAAAGAAAAAGAAAAGAAAAAAGGAGGGGAGATGCAGATCAAACCATCACATACACATTAATGCACAATGGAAACATCTTTTAAAAATAGATGAACTAGCAAACAAACAGGCTAAAATTTTTAAAAAAAAATATTTAAAATTTAAAAAATGAAAAAGCCCTGCCCTGTCATGGCAGGTTATGTAATTGTTCCTCTCATTTTCTCTGCTATTTCCTGCAGGACTTCCACCTCTTTCACTCGCTCCCCAGGGTCCAGAGCAGGGAAGTAGAAGGGTAAATGGGGATGGGTGGGGCTACAGTTGTACCCTCCCACTCTTGTATGGTCAGGGAGATCCCCTCCGGTGGGGGGGGATTGTCTCTTCCGCAGGTATGTACTTGCTATTTTCGGAGTTGCTCCAGCCAGACCTATTCTGGAATGGAGTTCTCTTATTGTCACTGACGTCCAAGATCTTCCTGGGTTTGCCCCTCTCAGTCATGGCCCAGCTGTGTGGGTCTGATGTTTAGAGAATTGCTGGGGAGGAGGGCAGCTGGGTCAGGCCTGGACTCACCACTGCTCTCTTTGGAGTTATTCCTTCTTCTATCCTGCCACACCCTTTGTCCCACAGCTGGATCAGGGTAGGGGATGGGGCTCTGAGACTCAGGACTTGTCAGGTTTCATCAAAGTTTGATCTTTCAAGATATTACCCCAGGGTTACGATCAACCCCTGAGTAGTTGATCCATCAGTCACAGAGATCGGGTTTGTTGCTCCATGGTGAGCAAATCGGTGCACTTTCCTGCCCCTTTTCAAGATGTTGGCAGGATGCCTCTTTCATCTTCTCCAGTGGGACTCTGACTCTAGGATCCCTCCACAGCCCTTGTTGCCAGTGTCCAGCCAGGCACTGAAGTGGTAAGGCAGAGCCTGGAGACAGCAGTCTCTCCTGTTGCAGTGGTATGGCAGAGCTTGGAACCAGTAGTCCCTCTCTGTGACTTCTTCACAGGAATACTTTTGTCCATTTGAAAAAATGGCTCTCAGCTTCTATTACCTGGGAAGCACTAGTGACCAAGTAGAGCAGCTACAGCACCAGCTGCTTGATAGGAGGGCCCTGGTCACTTGCTCACAAGCCCCCACTTAGTCATTTTCTCCCAGCATCTTCTTCCCAGAAAGAGTTTTGTTGATTTAAAAAAAATGGTGCTTGGATTCTTTTCCCAGGAATTACTAAGGTCCAAGCCAAGCAGCTGCAGTGACTCTTCTTCTAAAATAAAAATAAAATGGGGCATTATTAGGAAAAACAAAAAGTGAGAGAAATTTTTACCAACAAACCTGTTCAAAAGGAAATTTGGAGCTTATCTAAGCAAAATCTATGCTTATCTAAGCAAGAATGAAAAAAGTGAGCAGTAGAAAAAGCAAATAAGTTAATAACAATAAATTAATATTGATGGTATAAAATCATCATAATAGTTTTTAGTTTAAAATGTGTTTAGAATTAAAATATACCACAGCAAAACATACAATTTAGAATTTATCGAGTTAAATATTATCTCTACATTTTTTGATAAGTAGTAAAACTACCAATTTGTATCAGACTTGATACATTAAGAATGAATCTGGCAAAATCTAAAATAAGCACTAAAATCGTCGTTTAAAAAACTATCAAACTAACAAAATGAAAAATGAAATAAAACATACAAACCAAAAATAACACAAAAGAGAAAAAACAAAAGGAAGAAGCAAAGGAACATATAATTCTCAAGAAAATAAGAAGCAAATAGTAAGGTTAAAGTCTTAATCCAAGGTAGATCTTTGACTACATTACATTGTATGTGAGTAGAATAAATACCCCAATTAAAATTTTAAGTGGAAGATTGAAAAATAAAAGGACTCACTTATATTCTGACTCTAAAAGTCATACTTTAAATATAAATGCCCAGATAAATTGAAAGTAAGCACATACAAAAAATTATGGCAAAAACATACCCCAAATAAAACTGCATTCATGTTAATATTAGACAAAACAAACTTGACATCAAAACTGTTGAGATATTTTATAATGATGAAAACTTTATTCACCAGAAAAGTATAAATCTCTGCTTAAAAAAAAAAAAAACAACTAAAAGGAGAAATGGAGAAGTAGTAGGGAATTTTCACCAACTTAATATATGAAGGAACAAGTGGGCCAAATAATTCCTAAGGATATGAATTTGAACATCAATAATAAGCTTTACCCAACTGATATACATACAAGGATACACACAATAACTGCAAAATGTGTCTTCACCTTAAGTACATAAGAAGCATTTACCAAAATTAAACATATGCGAGACCACATTGATTGTCTCTACAAATTTCAAAAATGTAAAATCATACAAAATATATTCTTGAACACAATACAACTTAGGTGAAAACTAATCACAAAAAACATAAATTTTAAAACTATAAGTTTGGACATTAAAAATTTTATTTATAGGTAATTCATGGGTAAGAGACGACATAACAGTGGAAATTAGAAAACATTTGAACTAAATTATAAGAAAAATAGTACTTATTGAGGAATGTAGGAGACAGCAAAAGCCAAGCTTACAGATAACTTATAATATAAATGTAGATATTAAAAAATAAAGAAAACTGGAGATAAATGACCTAATTTCTTGTCTTAAAAAGTTAGAAAAAATAATGGAACTGATAGAAAGTAAAGGACAGAAAACAATACAAATGAAAGTAGATCATAATATGGGAAACAAGCTTATGATAAATTAAACTGAATGTTAATTCTTGGGGGAAAAAGCCTGATAACATCCATAAACCTTCAGTAAGAGGAGATAAAGAGAGAAAACATCAAAAATAGCACTAATGCAAAAAGATAAAGCTACTAACGATTTTATGGACATCAAAAAATGAGTAAACATTAAAATTTAGAATAAATTGGCAAATTAAAAACTTCTGGAATGACAGGAAATTTGCAATGATTAGGAATAAGCACAGAGGGGCTTCTGAGGTACTGGTAAATATTTTGTTTCATGACCTTTGTAGTGGTTACACATAAGTGTTCTATTGTTATAATTTGCTGTTATGTTTATGGTTGTGCATTTTATTTCTGATGATATGCTTCAATAAAAATTCAAAAATACTAAACATATGATTAGAGAGAGATGATTACCAGACTTCACAGCAAAGCTTCTAATATAAAAAGATCAAAATAAATCGATATAATAAAAGAAACTTGGAGTGAACCAAAAAATGCAGCAGATAGAAAAAAATTCACCAACATGTATTAATATTTTAGAAAGAAAAATAGCATACTGCACTCAAAATCAAAAGACTATAACAAATGAACATTCAGAAACTGAGAAGATATTTTGCAATTTGAAAAGTTCTAGAAGAAAATTTTAAAAAAGAAAATATGGAAGATGAGGTGGATAAAACACCTTCAAAATTAGAACAAAAATGAAAAACCTGAAAAGAATGAGAAGAAAACATAAGCCATTTTCCCCCTGTGAGAACTAACATTCAAATTGGATCTGTGTTATTGTGAGGGTCTATGTGGTCTTTCCACTCTTGTTAGACATAAAAAGCAACATGGCACGCTATATCAATTTTAACCTGTTCAATAATCTCTCTGAGAATTTGGAAGTTTTTCCAATCAACACTTCTTCAGTGAAACCTATGTCTTCACTGACTACAGCAAAGATTTCTAAACTTCTCCAAATTAACTATTAAATTTTAAATTGTACTCGTATGTATTTTATGTACTTATATTTGTGACTACTCTGAAATGCTGTATTTACTAAATAATAATTTGCAAAATCTGTTTAAATACATACATAATTTGAGAGACTTTCTGATCGTCATTATTCCAAAAACACCTATAGCAGGCTTAAATGTTAAGATCACGAAAATAACATGCAGATTACTTAACAAAGAATGTGTAAGCCTTATTTACTTCATCTATAAAATGAAGGCATCATGACTCATGGAATTGTTGCAAATATTAAATGACTTAACCCTATGCCTGTCATCCAATAAATATTAACTATTATTAATTTTATTGTCATTATTTCACATTAAATTGAGCTGATGTAATTCTATGCCAAAGTAGAAAAATTTAAAGTTTATCTGACAGAGGCTTGTTTATCTGACAGAGGCTTATTCTTGTCAACTGCTCAGTTTTCCTGTTCTGCTTTTTCAAATAATGAAAATAGGTTCACCGGCCCATGGTAGCGCTCTTGTATATCGCTGTTAATGTGAATAATGCAGCTTAGAAATCACTTGCTAAATTAATAAAATCTTAAAATCTACTTTAAAATTTATGATTTATAGGGTTATATCAGAATAATTTTCTTTTTTATTACTCCACTTAAATAAAATACAATGTACTTTTTTTTTTTAGTTGGAAAGCAGTGGCACACTCACAGTCATCCCGGTGTCGACTGCTAGGCTCTGGCAATTCTTCCAAGTAGCTGGAACTATAGGTGCGCACTACCACACCCAGCTAATTTTTTTGATTTATTGTAGAGACAAGCTCTCACCAAGTTGCCCGGACTGGTCTTGAACCCACGAGCTCAGGCAGTCCACTCGCATCAGCCTCCCAAAGTGTGGGTATTACAGGCTGAGCCACCAAGCCCGGTCACAATGTACTTTTAAAGCCAAAATAAAACATGTTCATTATTTAGGTTGTGATTCAAGAAATATGTGATCCATATAGAGCTCCAGAATAATTTTCATGCCCCAATAGATATATAATATTATATGCATAATATATGAATAGGCTAATGTATCTGATATGGAAGTGGTGCTCTAGGTATCCTATCAAGATACTTGTGCATAATTTTAAAGCATATTTCTTTCTCAAAGTCTCCTGTCACCTGCGGAATGGAGATAAGGAGAGAGGCTTAAACAGCAAATAGAGGAATGTAAATTAGTTATGAAGGCAAACTCCCAAATGAAAGAATGACTTAACATAAAAATGAAATTTTTGAGAGACCATCTTTTCCAGAGATTGTTAAATAATACTATGCCAGAGGCTGGAGGTTACTATAGTCATTCCCCACTCTCTAACTCACCCTTTTGAGTCCTCCAAACACTAACTCAACTCGTTTACTAACATCTGGATGCCATTGTCATATCCTTTTCAATTATTTCATATTGAGGGTGATTCAAACCTCTGGTTTATTTCATTGCAAGAGGACCTTGCTTGAGAGTCATTAAAACACATTCCTCAACTTGTTTAAGGCTATGGTCTGACAATTATATGGACTAGGCAACACCATAGCATCTCTTTTTTGTTTGTTTAAGCTTTTATTTATTTATTAATTTATTTCAATAGCTTTAGGGATACAAATATTATTTGGTTACATGACTGCTTTGTACAGTGGTAAGTTAGTATGAACTTTAAGTGTGTGTGATAGATGATTAGGTGATATTTTATCCCTCCTACCCTTGTCATTCTCCCCTTTCTGAGTCTCCAATGTCCATTATACTATTCTATATGACTTTGCCGACCTAGCTTAGTTCCCACTTAGGAGTGAGAACATGCAATATTTGGTTTTCCATTCCTGTGTTGCTTCACTTAGAATAATGGTCTTCGATTCCATCCAAGTTGCTGCAGAATTATTTTGCTCTTTTTAAGACTGAATAGTATACCAGTGTATGTGTGTGTGTGTGTGTGTGTGTGTAAGCTCCATAAAACGGAATTAATAAAATATTGTATATTTATTTGTACATGTTTAAACTTCCACCACCTTCAAAGTACTCTCTATCTGATGCAATACTCCTATTGAGAAGCTTTTTCCACTGTGCAAAACAGATTTTGAACTCATCAATTTTGATGCATTTTAGTGCTTCTGCCATGTTTTGTTTCACCTCTTCCACATTGGCAAAACGTTTCCCTTTGAGGACTTTTTTTTTCAGAATGGTAAGTAAACAAAAAAATCACTCGGGGAGTGATTGGGTGAATAGGGAGGGTGGGGCATGGGAATCATACCTTTTTTGGTAAAAAGCCACTGAGCATTCAGCACTATATGTGCAGGTGCATTGTTATGGTGGAGGAACCAGACACCTATTTACCACAACTCAAGTTGTTTCTTCTGCAAACCCTGAAACACACTTCTGAAAACTTCAAAATAAAAACTTTGGTTGACCATTTGATCTGGTGGAACACCTTCTGAGTATACTACAAGGGACCTGTCTTCCAAAAAATAATTCCAGATTTATTGGGATTCCCCCTCATATATATCACATTTTGTTAATCCACTGATCAGTTGATGGACATCCAGGCCAGGCTAGGTTTTTTAAAGGAAGCTCTCAAAGAAAGGAAGACCCTCTTGTTTTCTAGATTTGTAATAATTTTGCCATTTTGCCATCTGGTGGTTTTCTGCCATAATTGCAACCATTCATTCGTTGACAGGAATACAATTTCAGCACAGACTTAGAGACTGTGATTAAGAAAAGGGAGGCAGCCATATATAGTTCTTTCTTTTCTATATCTACGTGATTTCCTGTGTAAAAAACACCAAAAGAGAATTCTGATGTCTATGGCATATATTTATGATTCCAATGTTCATAAAGGATATCTAAATGACTGAAGCTGACAGTTGTTATCATATACTATGATTTGAATGTGTTCACCAAATTCCTTGTGTTGGAATCTTAAAATCCAAAGACATACAATGATATTGTTTGGATGTGGGGCCTTTTTTATAGAGACAAAGTCTTGCTATGAAACTCTGGCCTCAAGTAATCTGTTCACCTCAGCCTCCCAAAGTGCTGGGATTACAGGCATGCGACACCACACCTGTCCCAGCCTAGGTATGTTAGCTTCTTTGACATTGTCCATGGCCTGGAGAATCTTGAGCAGCCCCAAACTAATGAGTTCTTCCATGCTGCTGATTCTAGATATGCATGTCTCCTTTTCTGGGTAGCCCACAGGGACAAATGCCATAGTGACTGAATGCATCAGGCTCAGTCACATGTTTTTAAAATTTAATACATTTTAATTTTATTTTAGAATCAGGAGTATATTGTAAAGATGTGTTATATAAGTATATTGCATGATGGCAAGGTTTGGGCTTCTGATGAGCTCACCCCACCCTTAGTATCCAATGGATAGTTTTGTAGCCCTTATTCACCCTTCCCTCCTTTAGAAGTGCCCAGTGTCTGTTGGTTCCATCCTTGTGCCCACATGTGCCCAGTGTTCTCACTTATGAGCGAGAACAGGTAGTATTCTGTTTTCTGTGTCTGTGATAATTCACTTAGAATGATGGCCTCCTGGCGCATCCATGTTGCTGCAAAAGATATGATTTCATTCTTTATTAGGGTTGCATAGTATTCCATGGTGTTAGTGTACCACACTGTTGATAGGAACCTAAGTTAGTTCTATGTTTATGTTATTGTGGACAGTGCTACAATAGACATACACCATTTATGCTTCTTTGGTATATACTCAGCAATGGTATTGCTGGATTGAATGGTAGATTTATTTTTAGTTCTTTGAGAAATCTTCAAACTGTTTTCCACAAGGGTTGAATTAGCTTGCATTCCCATTAATAGTGTACAAACTTTCCCTTTTCCCCTCAGCCTTGCTAACATACGTTGCTTTTTGACTTTTTAATAATAACCATTCTAATGGGTATGAGATGGCATCTTATTGTAGTTTTGATCTGCATTTCTCTGAAGAGATGTGATGTTGAACAGTTTTTCACATTTGTTGGCTATTTGTATGTCTTCCTTTGAGAAGTGTCTGTTCATGTCCTTTACCCACTTTTAAATTTTTTTTCCCCTGTGGATGTGTTTCAGTTCCTTATAGTTTCTGGATATTGGGTTTTTCTTGGATGAATTGTTAGCAAATATTTTCTCCCATTCTCTGGGCTATATCTTTACTCTCTTGATGATTTCTTTTGCTGGACAGAAGCTTTTTAACACGATCAGTTCCCACCTGTCAATTTTAGTTGTCACTGCCTTTGCTTTTGAGGATTTGGTCGTAAGATTTGAGGTCTTACCTTTAAGTCTGTGTACCATTTTGAGTTAATTTTTGTGTATGGTGATAAGGAGGGGTACAGTTTTATTATTCTGCATATGATTAGACAGTTTTCCCAGTACTATTTGTTGAATAGGGTGTCCTTTCCTTGGTGTTTTTGTTGGCTTTGTCGAAGATAAAATGGCTGAAGCTTGGCACCCTTTGCTCTCAGTGGGTTCAGATGTCTTTCTGATGAATTTCAGTATGGAGTTTCAGATAGTCCTCTGGAGAGACAATGTTTATTCAGTTTTTCAAACTGTCATAGTGAGAGAGGCACTTGCCAGCTGTCCCCAGTCAGCCATCTTCTGTGCTGCACATTTTAGTCAGAAATTAATAATCTTCTTTTGTCCTTCTATTTTCTAACTCTTGCTGTATTCTAAGCTTAATTTTTGTTTTGCTGTACTATAGGGACTTGTATAATATTGTCTGCTTAGTACCGCTGTCACCTTCTGAAATCAGCAGATCATTTTTTTTGGTAAAATACTCCTGTGACTTAACTTCTATCTCTAATCCAACAGTGGTAAGCACAATAATGGCTTCTATGTTTTTATAGTCTCCACATTATCCTTTAGTTCCTGGTGCAAAGATGAGCACTGAGCATCTGTAGGATCAATCATAACTGGAATGGTTTGAGCTTGAGGACTTGGAGAGAATGTAAATCCCTCCCTCTCTTTTAATGGGTGGAAAATCGCTTTTGGGAACTATCAGTCACCATATTCTCCATCACGTAAAGGAAGCCAGTTTTCCATAAAAAAGTGTGAGATTGACCTGTCCAGAGAACAGAACTGAGAATTTTCAGCATTTCAATCTTAGATTTCAATTAATCCTGAGGTAACTAACCTTCCAACTGTTACAAAAGATATTTCTTATTTATGTGATAGACCTTTCAAATATATTTCTTCTTTTTCAGGTAACTTTGTACAGTTTGGGTTGCTGTCACTTGGAGTCAAAAATCTCAAATGAAGCATAAAATATTTCTACTCTGGAAGTTTTCACACACAAAAACATTGCAGAAAAGTCTTGGCAAGTCTATAGATTTTGGCCATGGGTATATGGTTCCTTTGTTTTCTCCCAGAAGGTTAAGGAAGACAAAAGAAAATTGGGGTAAAAGTGAGCAAGAAAGGAAGTGATTGCATAAAGTCAGTTTTGAGAAGGCATTGAGCCGGGCTGGCTCCTGCTTGCCTTCTCAAAGCCAAATTTTGCTTTGATAATTGGTCCTAATGTCCCCACAGAGTCTCTTATCTAATCTGCTTGAGAATGCAGCTTATTTCCCAGAGTAACTACATGCATTCATTACTTTTAATTATTGAAGATTCATTTTTTTTTTTTTTTTTGAGTTGGAGTCTCACTCTGTTGCCCAGACTGGAGTGCAATGGCTGTTCCCGGCCACCACAGCCTCGATTTGCTGGGCTGCAGCGATCCTTCCGCCTCAGCCTTCCAAGTAGCTGGAACTACAGGCGAACGCTACCATGCCCGGCTAATTTTTTGATTTATTGTAGAGATGAGGTCTCACCAAGTTGCCCAGGCGGGTCTTGAACCCGCGGGCTCAGGCAATCCACTCACCTTAGCCTCCCAAGGCTCGGGATTACAGGTTGAGCCACTGAGCCTGGCTGAAGATTCATTTTTATTTGAAGAGTGGGTTTAAGCATGACCCTTACTAAGATTTGGCTCCCCATCTGATAGAAATACCATCCAGCTCAGAAAGATTCAGAACAATTCCTCTTATTTATTGTCTATAGTAGGATCAGAATGTATTTCACAGTGAACCTGTGAATGCTTTTTGTTTGCTTGAATTAAAAGCAAATTCTTCTCCAATTATCACTTTAACATTTACTGATAATTTCATTGTTGTTAGTGATGGCTCAATATCTTCCTAGGGAAAGATTGCATTTGGTGAAAGAAGTTGCTGACCTCAATGTGAGCAATTCAGTTGGTGGCAAAGTGTATTCTGTAATGAGGAAAAAATGCTGGAAAGGGCTCCTAAGAGTCCTGTGCAATTGAGGAATTGGCCAACTCTATGAAATTGTTAGATAATCTTATTCAGAAACCACTGTAGAAGCAAATGAATCAGGTGAAGCAAATGCATTTAAAACATTGTTTTCCCACTCAGTGGCATTTGCCCCAAGCTCATGTTTTTCACCAGCTGCTTGACTGCTTCCTCTAAAAGCCTCTGGAAGGTGTCTGGGGCTCAGAAGAGGCAGCAGACCTCAGTGTCAACAGAACCTGTGATGGTGAGATTTCTCTTCCCACTAATCTAGTAGTTTGATTCCATTTCCCCCTGACATCCCTTATTTCTGCAACTCTCACGTCTTTGTCGGCAGCGTTTATGACAACTTTACTGGTTTTCAGGCCACTGCTGTAGATCAGTTCCTTAATGTATTTAATTGTAGTTGTATCAAGAGGGATGTCATGTCACACATCAATCTATCTAACCACTCCACCAACGACATCACCTTGAAATAAAGAGGAATTGGTTTGATTCCAGAACATACCTGCTGTATCTATGTTTACTGTTCAAACTAGGGTAATTTTGAGAGAAAAAGTAAGTATTACTTATTATCATGCTGGATCAATACGTGCAAATTCAAAAATTCTTAAGAAATCAGAACACAGGGGTTCCAAAATTCAGGGGCCAGGATTCTATTAACCATTCTTTGGATTATGTGGTGTGGCAGGCACCTCTTAGGCCGCCTACCTAGCTTATATTTCCTTCTCCAAAAATTAGCCTTGTTGTTAGAAAAATCCTGTGCCATGTCCCCTTTTGTGTGGGGTGGTGAACTTGGGTAGCCTGAAGTAGAAGTACATATTAGTTTAAGAAGCTTTTTTTCTATATATCCCTTGTGGATTTCAACAAAGTTGGCAAAGTCTTGGTCTCTTCAATGAATGTTAACATGAGAAAATTTTAATTACTTATTAAAAGTAAATATGTTTTAATTCCCTTATGGAATCTAAAGACCAATTGAAATAGACCCTATTTTTGGATAGACATGTAATTAGACTTGACAGAGAAAATTATAGCAGAACTCGAATAGCCTGGTGGCTCCTCTCTGCTCTGAGCTTAGCTGGTGTTTGCCTTCACCAACAAGAAATATTCCTGAGGTAGGAAGGCTATTGGCGTATTCTTTCTAGTTCTTTTGTCTCTTATTATTGTTATTTTTTCAAGCACAAATTGCCTATTACAGTTTTATCAAGCTCCTTTAAGGTTCTGAACATTTGCTAACTTTCAAGGAGCTGCAGGTGCTACATTCAAACAGACCAAATTTACAAAGTTTAAGGAAAAGAAAAAAAAAAAAGGGAATGAAAAGGCCCACTCATCAACTACTAACAGAGGGGTGAAAACTGTACACATGATGAAAAATATACCAATGACCCAGATCATCAGTATTAAAGGGACAATCTGGATGCAGAGATAAGTTCATAAGGAACAAGTGGGATAGAAGCACTATGACCCATTCTCATTTCTGCAGAGCTTTGCCTTGCTATAGTCAGAAAGAAAAGTTTGCCATAGTAACTTAATGCTGATTTTAAAAATTAACAATGATTTTTATTGTTTAATGAATACTCTTACCTTCTGGCATTCACCTGATAGTTAAACAAATTACAATGATTTGCAAATGTTAGAAGTGACCCTGCCTGTAGAAGGCTAACATGCCAATATCTATAGTCCAGCTGAATTTGTTTTATTTTACAGTTGTAAACTTTCTTAGTTTACAGTTATTACCTGACCTACTCATGCCATCAAAGAGCATCAAATAATAAAATCTAAGGTCAAACATCAATAATCTGGTCAAATCAGATTGATATAACAACCTTATAGTTAGAAGGCTTATATGTCACATTGATGCCTCCAGAAGCATTAGCCAACATCGATTTCGATAACAAAAAAAGGTTACATTGATCTTCATGAAGTCATATTTTCCCATATTTGGAGGAACATATTAGAAGGATAAATTTGGGAATACTATATTTTTTTATGACTTAACCACTCAACAAATTCCAGTTTATCAATCATTTCTAAGATTTTGTTTCAATATATGCTAAATGAGTGGTTTTGTAAACAGCAGTCCTTATGCAATGCAATGGTGTTAAAGAATTGGTCCAACAGTAAGTTGGGTTTTTAAATGTGGATTTTCAGCAAGGATGTTGTATCAGTCAGGCTTCAATCAGAGGAGAAGAACAAGTAAGAGATCCATACTAAAAGATTTATTGCAGGAAGTTGGCTTAAATTATTGTGAAGGATAGTCGGGCAAGTTTGAAATCTGTAGGTCAGGTCATCAAGAAGAGCAAGTTAAAATTCTCAAATTTGGACTTCTCAAGTTGTTGTGCCGAGGCAGAATTTCCTCCTTTTTGGAGAAGCCTTAGCTCTGTTTTAAAACCGTCCAGTTGATTGTATTCTGCCCACCTGTACTTAAAGTCAACTGATTATAACCTTTAATCACATCTACAGAATACCTTTATAGCAACACCTAGATTAATGCCTGATTGAATGACTAGGAATTATAGCTTAGCCAGTTTGACACATTAAAACAGAATCCCAGAGATCTAGATAGCAGGCCAACACACAAAGTAAATCACAAGTGTAGTCTCATGTTTTTTAGTGTTTAAGTAAATTAAAATGGAGACCAGGCCTCCATTTGAAGACAAAACCTGTTAGGTTTTAGAAGTGACCTCATTCTTGTTTAAATTACAAATATAAGTAAAACTTAACTTGGGTCATTTCTGATAATTCTTATGTTAGAGAAAAAGAAATCTTAGCCCTATTAATCCTAAGTAGCCAACTAACGCACAATTATGTGACCAGTGACTTTCCAGCAAGGTATCTAAAGACAAGCAAAGCAATCCAATAATTTATTTTTAATTTTGCTTCTGTATTTTTCCACTAAGTACTTGCCTCTGACATTTTGTCATTGGAACAATAAACCTCTTTTAGTCTGGTTTTTCCTAATTCATGAATTGATTTTTACTCCAATACACTGCTTAAATTTTAACTGTGCCTCAAATTTTTCTTCAGCATTAGTGATATACCAAATGTGGCTAGCTCCTTAATGAAACAAACATAAGTCAATTCTAAAAGATAAAGTTAAAAGAGACATGCTTTTTGATTTGCAATCCATGGGGTTTACAAAAGAGATATGAAGTATAGGTGATGAAGAGAATATTCTCAAAGTAGTATGGTCTCCATTTTGAAAATAAACATCTCTGCTTTGCCTTTTTTTGAGTTGAAAAATTCTCCCTTTTATGTCAGCATTAATCTCCCAGCAGGTAACCATTATCCTTCACAAATGTTTTATTTCATTGCAATTGTCTAAAATGATGATCCAGTGGAAGACCTAGGCATGAGGTCTAAACTCCTTCTCTCTGTGTCTCAGAGACCTTGTAAATTTTACTGGAGCATATTAGCAGGATTAATGAAACCATTTTCTATTATATCACATTTAAATACAGAAAGATATGATGGGAGAGTAAACTAATTCATGATAAGTTGCATGTGCCAAGCTTTAGTCTGAATTTACAGTGGTGGTTTTCTGATAAATGTATCATGGGTGAGTGTTTTATTGGTCAAGAGGGGATATTATACTTCATAAACAAAAAGATGGCATTTCTCACCGATACTAATAAATTCTATCCATTTCAGGCATTCCTGTAGCCAACTGATGTGAATGTTTTCAGTAAATCAAGTCAGCAAATAAAGATGACAAGAAGCTAGTGCTTGCTGCTATCTTCTGAAATCTGACTGACATATTGAAGTAAGTTCAGGTCTGGTCACTCAGTCATTTCTCAACTATTTCCTTCATGTGTTATTTTTCTAATGCCTTCAAATGGAAAATTTTCATTTTCACTCATGTTGATGGTTTGACAAATCTGTACAACACATGAAACTTCTCTCCTAGTTTAGCATAAATATTTGTATTGCATATTATAAATGTTCAGTCTCAGCATAGCTAAAAGTAGCATCAGATTCCTTTTTTTGTTTATTATTTTCTTTTATTATTATTATATTTTAAATTTTATTTAAAGATGTGGGATAAAATTCAGGATTTGGTATACAAGGCCTCTCTTTGGTCCCCACTTTGCCTGGTTTGAGATCAGGTACCCTTATTGATGGTATGTGTCCCTTTTTCTCCTGGCAATTTCCTGCTACTGCCAAATCCTTTCTTATAGTATTATGATAAATATTCAGGGCCCACTTATGAATGAGAACATGTGGTATTCAGTTCTTTTTTCTGTGATAATTCACTGAGTATTATAGATTCTAACTCCATCCAAGTTTCTGCAAAGTCCATAATTTTGGTTTTCTTTATGGCTGCATAATATTCCATCGTGCATACATACCACTTTTTTATCTAGTCCAGTTTCAATGGGCAGTGTGGTCGGTTCCATGTTTCTGCTATTGCAAATAGTGCTGCAATAAACAGGTGTGTGCAGGTATCTCTTTTGTAGAGAGATTTATGTTCCTCTGGGTCTATTCCCAGAAGGAGGATTGCTGGGTTGTATAGAAGGTCAATTTTTAGTTCTTTTAGGAATCACCACACTGTTTTCCATACAGGTTGAACTAGTTTGCATTCCCACCAACAGTGTAGAAGCATTCCCTTTTCTCTGCATCCTTGCCAGCATCTGTTGGTTTTCTGTTTTATTAATAACGGCCATTCTTACTGGAGTTAGGTATTATCTCAATGTAGTTTTGATGTGCATTTCTATGATAATTAGTGAGGCAGAGCATTTTTTTCATGTACCTGTTGGCTGCTCATGTGTCTTCTGTGAGAAGTGTCTATTTATGTTTTTTGTCCACTTTTTAATGGGGCTGCTTGACTTTTCTCCTTTTGGCACGTTTGGTTTTCTTGTAGATCCTGGATGTTAGGTCGCTGTCAGTTATGCAGTTGGCAAATATGTATTCCCATTCCGTGAGCTGTCTTCTCACTCTCTTGATGGTTTTTTTTGCTTTGCAGAAATTTTTCAGCTTGATAAGGTCCTACTTGTCTATCTTATCTCTTGTGGCATGGGCTTTTGATCAGGAATTGGCTGCCTACTTCTATTCTCATAAGGATGTCTCCTGCATTTTCTAAGATTCTTAACATTTGAGGTTTTACATTTAGGTCTTTGATTCATTTAGAGTTGATTTTCGTGTATGGCGATAGGTAGGGGTGAGTTTCATTCTTCTGCACATGGTCAGCCAGTTTTCCCAACACCATTTACTGAATAGGTTCTCCTTTCCTCAGTGGTTGTTTGAGGCTTTGTTGAAGATGACTGGGTTGAGATATTGAAGTTTTACTTCCTGAACTTCTATCCTGCTCCATTGGTCTGTATGTCTGTTCTTGTACAAATGTCAGGTTGTTTTAATTATTGCAGGCTTAGAATAAAGTTTAAAGTCTGGAGGTGTGATACTTTCCATTTTGTTTTACTAAGGATGGTTTGGCTATTCGTGGTCGTTTATGTTTCCATATGAATTTCTGTATTGTTGTTTCAGGTCTGAGAAGAATGATGCTTGTAATTTTTTTTTTTTTTTTTTGGGTTGGAGTCTCACTCTGTTGCCCAGATTGAAGTGCAGTGGCCGCTCCCGGCCACTGCAGCCTCTACCTGCTGGGCTCCAGCCATCTTTCTGCCTCAGCCTTCCAAGTAGCTGGAACTACAGGCGCACGCTACCATGCCCGGCTAATTTTTTTTTTTTTTTTATTTATTGTAGAGATGAGGTCTCGCCAAGTTGCCCAGGTGGGTCTCGAACCCGTGGGCTCAGGCAATCCACTCACCTCAGCCTCCCAAAGCATGGGATTACAGGCTGAGCCACCGAGCCTAGCAATGCTTGTAATTTAACAGGTATTGCATTGAATCTGTAGATTGACTTTGGTAGGATAGACATTTCAACAATGTCTATTCTTCTTATTCATGAGTATGGAATATTTTCCCATGTGTGTGTCAACTTTGACTTCTTTGAGCAGTGTTTTGTAGTGTTCATGGTAAAGATCTTTCACTTCTCTGGTTAGGAAGATGCTGAAGTATTTCATTTTTTTGTGTGTGGCTATTGTGAATAGGATTGTGCTTTTTAGTTGGTTCTTTGCCTGTTTGTTTGGTGTATAAGAATGTGACTGTCTATTGTACATTTATTTTTTACCCTGACAATTTGCCAAAATCCTTTATCAGTGCAAAAAGGTTTTCAACAGATTCTCTTGGATTTTCAAGGAATAGGTTCATATCATTAGCAAAAAGGGATAATTTGACCTCTTTTCCTATTTTGGTACCCCAGATTTCCTTCTCTCGTCTGATTACTCTAGCTAGGAATTTCAATACTATGTTGAACAGAAGGGATGAGAGTGGACAGCCTTATAGTGTTCTGGTTTTGAGGGGAAATTCTTCCAATTTCTGTTTGTTTAGCAATATGTTGGCTGTGGGTTTATCATAGATGGCTCTTACTATTTTGAGGTATGTTCCCTCTATGCTTAGGAGTTCATGGGTTTTTATCAAGAAGATATGCTGTATTTTATCAAAAGTCTTTTCCACATCTAATGATATAATGATGTGGTTCTTGGTGTTACATCTGTTGAAGTATTTAATTACATTTATTGTATTGTGAATGTTGAACCAGGCCTGAATCACATGTGTGAAGCCTACTTGGTCATGGTGGATTATTTTTGAGATATGTTGTTGGATTCGATTTGCTAGAATCTTGTAGAGAATTTTTGCATTCTGTGTTCATTGGGGATATTGGCCTGTAGTTCTTTTTCTTTGTTGGATCTTTACCAGGATTGGGTGTCAGGGTGATGTTAGCATCATAAAATGACTTAGGGAGAATTCTGTCTTTTTTCAATTGCCTGGAACACTTTCAATAGGATTAGTATTAGCTTGTTCTTGTATGTTTTACAGAATTCTGCTGGAAATCTGTCTGGTGCAGGGATTTTTTTTTTGTAAGTAGCTTTCTTATGACAGATTTATTTCCTGGGTTGTTATTGGTCTGTTTAGGATCTCAATTTCTTCTTGTTTTAACCTTGGGAGATTGTGTGATGTCAGAAAGTACTCCATTTCATTTAGATTATCAAGTTTCTTTCCACACAGGTGTGCCCAGTAACCTTTTGTATTTCTTCAGGGTCAGTTGTGACTTGATCTTTTGCATTTCAGATTGTGTTGATTTGGGCTTTTTCTCTCTTTTTCTTGGTCATTCTGGCCAGGAGTCCATCAATCTTGTTTACTCTTTCAAAGAACCAGCTTTTTATTTCATTGATTTTTTTTCCTATGGTATTTTTGTCTTCTATATCCCATAATTGATCTTTTACTTTGGTGATCTGGATTATTCTGAAGTTAATATTTTGCTGGTCTTGCCTTTCCAGCTCCCTTAGGTGATTTGTTAGGGTGTTGACTTGTTCTCTTTCTATTTTCTTGATGTGTGTTCACAGAAATATAAAATTTCCTCTTAGTACTGTTTCCATGGTATCCCAGAGGTTTTCATAAGATGTTTCTTCATTTTCATTTGTTTCCAAGTGTCTCTTAGTTTCTGTTTTGATTTCTGTGTTGATCCAGTAGTTGTTCAGCATCATGCTGTTTAGCGTCCATGTCTTTGTGGGTTTGGGAGGGAGTTTATTGGTGTTGATATTTATTTTTATTCCACTGTGGTCTGAGAAGGCGCATGGCAATATTTCAGTCTTATGAAATTTGCTTATGCTTGACTTGTGGCCAAGGATGTAGTGAATATTAGAGTACATTTCATGTGATGATGAGTAGAATGTATATTCCATGGTTGTTGGGTAGAGTGTTCTGTAGGTATCAATTGAGTCCATTTGGTCAAGAGTCATGTTGAGGTTCCAGATCTCCTTGTTGATTTTTTTTTCCTCAAGGATCTATCTAGGGTTGTTATTGGGGGTATTTAGGTCCCCAGCTATGATAGTGTTAGAGTCAATATATTTTTTTAGCTTTCTTAGTAGCTGCTTTATGAAAGCTGGTGCTCCTATGTTGGGTGCACGGATGTTTAGAGTGGACATTTCTTGTTGATGGATTGAACCTTTTATCACTATGTAGTGTTCCCTCACATCTTTTTAAATTTTTGATAGCTTAAAGGTTGTTTTTTCTGATACTAGGATCATGACTCCTGCTTTCTTTTGTGAACTGTTCACCTGAAAATTTGCTTTCCATCCTCTAACTTTAAGTCTTGGAGCATCCTTAATTGTGAGATGTGCTTTCTGGAGACAGTAAATTGTAGAGTTGTCTCTTTGTATCCAGTTTGCCATTCTATGTCATTTCAGAAGTGCATTTAGTTCACATTTAGTTTACTCACATTCAGGCTGGTTATTGAGATGTGAGAATTTATCCCTGCCATGAGGTTCTTACAGAGTAATTTGTTGTTATTGTTTGTTTATTTATTTGTTGGCTTTATTTTGATCTTGGGGGTTGGTATATGTGTGTTCTCAATTGTGCAGTCACAATGCATGCCGCGTTCATTCTTTGTTTTTCTGGATTCTTGAGAAGAATGTGGTCAATCTTTTTTTTTTTTCCTATGGTTAATACCTTATTAAGTGTCTCTTGTAGAACTGGTTTGGTGGCAGCATATACTCTAGAGATTAGATGTCTGGGAAGGATTTAAATTCTCCATCGCTGATGAAGTTTAGCTTAACTGGAGAGAAAATTCTTGGTTGAAATTACTTGCCCTTGAGAACGTTGAAGGTTGGATTCCAAGTCTCTTCTAGTCTATAGTGTTTCTGGAGATAGGTCTGCTGTTATTCTAATTGGTCTTCCCTGGTATGTAGTCTGACCTTTCTCTATTGCTGTCTTTAGAATTTTTTCTTTTATTCCTACATTGTGTAAGAGAATTTCTATGTTTCTAGGGATTGGTCTTCTCATTGATTTGTTGCAGGTGTTCCCTAACTCTCTTGTGTTTGAATGATCATGTCTTTGATTAGATGAGGGGAGTTTTCTTGGATGATTTCATGGAATGTTTCTTCCAGAGTGATCTCCGTCTTCCTATCTGCTTCAGAAATGCCAATTAGGCATAAGTTCAGCCTCTTGTTATAATTGCACATCTCTGGGAGATTTTGTTCCAAATTTTAAAGCTTCATTTCTATGTTTTTAACAGTTTGGGTTAGTTCCACATTTTGGTCCTCAAGCTCTGAGATTCTTTCTTCTGCTTGGTTAATTCTTCTTTCCATGCTTGTCAGTTTGTTATGTATTCCATTCACTGTATTCTTTATTGCCGTCATTTCAGTTATCCGCTACTTCATTCTTTCCTCTTGTCTCTCCTCATTTCTATTCATTCTACTAATATCTTGATATCTGTGCTTGTGGTATGAAACCAGTCATTCTGGGAACTCTTCGCCGTTTGAGCTCTGAAGTCTGTATTCTCAGGTGCTGTCTTCTCAGGAGTCTGGAGGGTACCTGTGTTCTTCCTTTGGTTCTTCATTTGTGATAATTTCTTCCCCCCTTTACCCCCCTGCGCTTTAATTCCATTGCTCAGTGTTAGGGTAATAGCTTTCACTTCTGTTTGCTCAATTCCCTATTCTTCCTTATGTTGATCCTCTG
>CAUYQG010037103.1:0-24568 GCA_963574415.1 Tarsius wallacei | reverse complement strand
GGTTAGTTCCATATTTTGGTCCTCAAGTTCTGAGATTCTTTCTTCTGCTTGATTAATTCTGCTTTCCCTGAGTATCTGTTTGTTATTTATTTCATTCACTGTATTCTTTACTGCTGTTATCTCAGTTATCAATTCCGTCAGTGTTTCGTCGTTTCTCGTTTCTATTTCTTCTCTCTATTGATATCTTGATAACTACGTTTGTGGTTTGAGACCAGTCATTCTGGGGGCTCTTTATTGTTTGCATTCTGAAGTCTGTATTCTCAGTGGTTGACTTTCCCCGGGGTCTGTGTGAAACCCATATTCTTCCTTTGGTTTTTCTTCATTTGTGTAGGTTTTCCTCTGTCTTTTTTTTTTGTCTTTAATTCTGTTGTTCTGTGATGGAGAGGGTAGCTTTTACTTCTGTTTGCTCAATCTCCTATTCTTCTTTATGTAGATCTTCTGGCTTTGCTCAATGCTGAAGCCAGACTGGGGGTGAGGGGCTGTGCTTTTTGCAGTTTTGAGATTTAATTGAGGGGGAAGCTATGATTCAGAAACTATCTGAAGATCACCGTATCTGCTGACAGGTGTGTGGACCTCCTGGGACCCACTTCCCACCACTTTCCAATCTGTCCATGTAGTGGGGGTATATGTTTGCCCTGGAAGCAAAATGAGGTAAGAAAAAGGAAAAGAATGGAAAAAGGAAGGAAAAAGACAAAAGGAAGATGGAGAGAGAGAAGAAGAAGAGGGAAAACAGACAGGCATATCAACTAACAAATAAACAGAAACAAACAAAGGCAGAAAAAACAAAAAAATCAAAAACATACATACAATCATACAAGCAAACAAACCAAAACCCTCCTGTTGATGTACTCTCCATCAAAAATATTCATTCACAAACATAAAATCTAAACATAAAATCTAAAATAACAGAAACAAAGCAAGTATTAAAAAAAAACAGAGAGAAGAAAAACCTAAAGACACAAAAAACAAAGCAAAACCAAAAAACAAAACTTGCTCTGTGGCTGTTTCTCTATCTCCCAGTTCCTTTTGGCTGTCACTTCTGCGTTAAGGAGTGGCTCCAGTTTCCAGTCCCTCCCCTCCACTCTCAGTGCTGGCTGATAGGGTTGCTCTCAGTGTGGGTCAGATGCCCCACTGACTACTGTAGGAGGAGGGTGGATCAGATCTGGATTCATCCAGCTTGCTGCCACTGCTGTCAATCTCCCAATCAGATCTAACGTGTCTGTGCCTATTCCAGCATGGGGAAGGGGCACCTGTCTCACTGAATCTGATGTGATAACCTCTAGGTCCCAGGTTAGAGGCTGGGTGGAGCTGGGTGGGGCAATGCAGGTCTCTGCTTGGTCCCACCATAGAGAAAATGGCGCTAGACGGCATCTCCTCACCAGTGCTGGGGCTCCATTCCAGATTTCCATGACCTGCTTTCTCCGCAGTTCCTGGGGCTCATGCTGCTCTGCTGTCACATATGATGGTGTAGGCCATCACAGGTGATGGTATGGGCTGAGTGCCAGGTGGTGAGGAACAGTTATTTTTCACTGCCTCCTTTCAAGAAAGCCCTGAGAACAGCACACGATCTTGCACGCCGGGGACTCCAATCTCAGGGCAGTGGCAGGTTGCATGAACCTGAGTCTCCCCTCAGACAGACTTTCACTCACCCACGAGCACACATCCACTCACACAAAGAGTCTTTAGGGACACTCGCTTTTGAAGAGACTCTCACAGTCCGACCCGTTCCATCGCCATCTTGCAGTCCAATGTTGGCATTTAAAAAGTTGCAGATTTTGGAGCATTTCAAATTTCAGATTTTGAGATTAGGGATGCTTAAATATGTATCACAGGAAAGATGTAAAAGATGTGTAGTGTTGTACGTTTCTTATATTATATAGGAAATAGTATAATATTAATTGAAGGTAAACAGTGAAAAGTTAATGATGCCTATTGTAAATCTTAAAGTAACCACATTAAAAAAAAAGGAAATGTACCTTAAAAAATACTTGCTTTATATAATAGAAGCCAGAAAAAGAGAAAAAAGAAAACTCAAAGCAAATGTGTTACAGAAAGCATAAATAGTAAGATGATAGATTTAAATGCAACTGTATTGATAATTGCATTAAATACATTATATACTGCCTACAAGAAACTTACTTTAAATGTAAAAAAGTATGATAAAAGTTACAACATGTAAATGCTGTTCATATAAAACTAAAGTGTCTATTTTAATAGAGGAATTTAAAGCAAAAATTATTACCAGGGATAAAGATGGCATATCATAATGCTAAAGAGGTCAATTTATGAAACTGCCATAATAATCTAAAATGTGTGCATTTACAATAAAAGAGCCTCAAAATACATGAAGTAAAACTAAAAAAACCAAAAGGAGAAATCTACAGCCATAGTTGGAGATGTAACTATCCCTATCAATAGAAAACTAGATGGAAATCAGTAAAATTAGAAAAAGCTTGGTCAACATAGCAACCTACTAGGTATATTTATAGATCGCTTCATGCAAAAACTATAGAATAAGTATTTTGTCCAAAACACTGGAAATATACACCCAGATAGATTGTATTTCATGTTGGTAAGGATGTGGAATAACTGGAACTCTCATTCATTCCTGATAGAATGTAAAATGGTACACCATTGTGGAAAACAGTTTGACAATTTTCTGCAAAGTAAACATATACTTACCATACAAACAAGCAAATTCCATTCCTATGTACTTACCCAAGAGAAATGAAAACACATGTCTACAAAAAGATTTGTACATGAATGCTCAGAGCAATCTTATTTATAATAATCAAAACTGGAAATAACTCAAATGTCCATTAATAAGTAAACAAATTATGGCATATGCATACAAAGGAATACTACAATAAAAAATAACAAGCAGTTGAAACATAAAACAACATAAATGAATCTCAAAAAATTATACTAAGTAAGAGAAGCCAGACACAGAGAATATATACTAAATTATTCCATTTATATAAGACCTTAAAAATAATAAATTGCCTTTTAAAATGACAATGCAGGTCATGATTGGAACTGGGAGAAGAGGAACAATTAACAAGAAAGGTACACAAGGGAACTTACTGGGGTGATAGAGTATTCTATATTTTGATTGTGGTGTTGGTTACATGACTATGTCTGTCAAAATTCACCAAAGTATGCCTGTAATGTAGATGCATTTTTGTAATATGTAAATAATTTCTCAGCCAGGCATGCTGGCTCATGCCTGTCATCCAGCACTTTGGGAGGCAAAGGTAGGAGAACTACTTGAACCCAGGAGTTTGAAACAATCCTGGGCAACATAGCGAGACCTCATCTCTATAAAAAATCAAAAAAATATTCAGGTGTGGTGGTGGGAGCCTGTTGTCCCACCTTCTTGGGAGGCTAAGGAGAGGGGATTGCTTGAGCCCAGGAGTTCTAGGCTGTGGTGAGCCAGGATTGTACCACTGCACTATAGTCTGGGTGACAGTGAGAACCCAACTAAAAAAAAATTCTCAATATAGATGTTTTCCTGATTTTTTTAGAAGCAAAATAATAGTGACATCATTATATGATGTAACTGAATTCTAAAGTATCACTTATGTTTTAAGTTTTTGGAGTCAGAAGAACTTTGCCTTAGTCTATTCAGACTGCTACAGCAAAATTCTATAAACCAGGTAGTTTATAAACAACAAAATTTATTTCTCACAGTTCTGGAGGCTGGGAAATGAAAGGCCAAGGTGCCTACGTATTTGATGTCTGGTGAAGGCCCACTCTCCATTCATAGATGGTGTTTTTATTTATTATTAGTAGTATTAGTAGTAGTAGTATTTGCTGTGTTTTCACATGGTGGAATAGGTGAGGGGTCTTTCTTGGGCCTCTTTTATAAAGGCATTAATCCCGCTCATGAGACCTCTCCCCTCATGACCAGATCACCTCTCAAAGGCCTTACCTTTTAATGCCATCACACTGGGAATTAGGTTTTAACATATGAATTTGGCGGGGTCACAAATATTCAGGCCATAGCAGACCTGAAGTCCACATTTAGTAATTCTGTGATCTTAAAGCAAGTGACTTCAACTTTCTCAGTCTAAGTTCCTTCATCTGAAAAATGGGGCTATTGCTTGATAGGACAGTTGTCACTAAAAGTATTCCAAATTCTATAGGAAATGTAAACCCATTTTTCTATCCATTTTAGTATGTTTATTTTTAATTTGTTAACTCTTCCTTTTTGAATAATGTCAGATGTATGAAGTAGTTACAAAAAATCTTATATGTTCACCAAGATGCCCCAAAAGCTAACATCTTATAGAATCCTGTTGTAGTCAATAAATAACTTGTAGAGAGATACTTTGAGATTATGCAAATACCTTGATTCTCATATGGGGTGGCAAAATATGAAATATTTTTTGGAGGGCGGGCCCCTTTTAGTACATGCTTCCCACGCTAGGTAAGTGACCCATTGGCATCCAACCAGCACTGTTGTGAGTGGCTAGGTTCAGCTTCACTGATTTTTGTTTTTTTGGACATTCTTTCAATGCATTTGCCCATTTCATAGTGGGTGATTTACAAGTGCACTTGCCCACACCATGCTGCTTCTGACCAAAAACGACATGAACCCCATGCCCCACCCTCCCTATTCACCTAATCTTGCCCTGAGCAACTTTTTTTTGTCTCCTAGAATGAAAAAAGTTCTCAAAAGGAAATGTTTTTGCCATTATGGAAGAGGCGAAACAAAAAAACGACAGAAGCACTAAAAGACATCAAAATGGACAAGTTCAAAAACTGAGCAGTGGAAAAAGCATTTCGATAAGTGTATTGCATCAGACAGAGAGTACTTTGACGGAGACTGAAGTTTAAACACGTAAGAATAAATACCCCCCTTTTTTTTTTTTTGAGTTGGAGTCTCACTCTGTCGCCCAGACTCCGCAGCCTTGACCTGCTGGGCTCCGGCGATCCTTCCGCCTCAGCCTTCCAAGTAGCTGGAACTACAGGCGCGCGCTACCACGCCTGGCTAATTTTTTGGATTTATTGTAGAGATGAGGTCTCGCCAAGTTGCCCAGGCGGGTCTCGAACCCACAGGCTCAGGCAATCCACTCACCTCAGCCTCCCAAAGGCGCAGGGTTACAGGCTGAGCCACCGAGCCCGGCTTAAATACCCATTTTTAATAAATAAGTTATGGGTTTGGGGGTCCCCTCATATTTTTCACTTAATAATTTTAGCATTCATCAAAAATTGATTGTGTATACTCATTGAACCTTCTTCAAATGTTTACCAGTTGTCTCTCAATGTCATTTTTCTCTTCCAGGATCCAATCCATGATCACCTGTGAAATTTAGTTGTCATGGATACTTAGTCTCCTGTGTTCTGGAACTGATTCTCAATTCTCTATCTTTCATGTCCTTGTCACTTTAGAAAAATACTGATCAATTATTTTTAGAAATATGCCTAAATTTAGATTTATATGTTATATTCTCAGTATTAAATTTAGGTTTCTTATTTTGGGTAAAAATATCACAGAAACAATGACATTTATTTTGAGTGCAATGTATTAGTAAGCACATGGGATTGGTTTGTCTCTTACTGGTGATATTAAATTTGATTACTTGGTTAAGGTGGTATTTTTCCAGCTTCTTTGCTGTAAAGTGACTATCTTTCCCGTTATAATTACTAAACAACTTGTAGAGAGATACCTTGAGATACACAAATATCCCACTTCTCATATTGTTCACTTATTAATTTTAGCATCCATTGGTGATTCTTACCTCAAACAATTATTACTGTGCTCTTTGACAAGTGGTGATTTTTGTGTTCATCATTTCTTCTATATTTCTTAGTTGGAATTCTGCTGTATGGTATAGTTTTTCATTCTCTCCCATTTATTTATTTTTTCCAATTGTCTATTAATGTCAAGTATAAATTTGTGGTTCCTGTTCTTACGCTATATGTTTTAAACTCTTATAATCATTATTTATTTGTTTATATTTTGTTCTATCAAATTGTCCCAGATTTGGCTGTAAGAATTTCCTCCAAAGTGAAGTTTGTATCCTTTTGACCTATTCACATCATTGTTTGAGTACTTCCTTATTTTCTGGTATCACAAAATATTCCAGACTTATCTTACACTCTTTTGGTCCCATTCCTGGAATCAGCCATTTTTCTATGGAGCTCTGGTTTATTTTATTAAAGAGTAGCTTAAGGTTTTGTTAATGAAAATGAGATCTCCTATTCCACCAGCTTAAGCCAACCTTAAAGTATTAGTCTAGGAAATAATACAAGGAGTTGATGGTAGTGGAAAGATCAGAACAAAGATAGAAGCTTGGTTTTTCATCAAGTGTTTGGATTTAAACTAAAAATTGCTGTTGGGTTTCAGTTTAACCAGCTGAAACTCACCTGGCTATTTCACATACTATCAAACAAATACTGGAGTCAGAAAAGGGTGTTGGGGGCAGGGAGGGGATGTTAAACTGAGATCTTGCTGAGGCTGCCACAGAATGGCTCAGACATAGGTCACAGGCAGGACCATGGAGCTAATATTTAAGCCACCATAAAATTCTAGCCTCAGAGCAGGGCCAAAAGGAACTGTAGTTTCAAGAGTCAGTGAATAAGCCACTTGATGCTCCCAGTGACTTGCTAGGGAATAGCACACAAAATGACTTGGCTGAGTCCTGGCTGAAGTCCAACATCTTCTGTCTGTGAGGGAATCCAAGACAGTAGCTTGGGTCTCTTCTGCACTGAAAAATGGAATTAAGACACCCAAAGACATTCTCCGTTGTAATTGCTATGAAAGAAATTCAGTCACAATTTTAAAGAAGTGATTATCATGTGGGCCATTTCACTTGGCAAACTCAGTTTACAGAGTAACTATTCTAAGCTTTTAATAAATTTTCAAACACCATTTCAAATCTTTTCAACATAAGAGTGAAAATTAATATGATTAGTATGTAACTGAAATTATAATATCTGAAGACTGGCCCACATCATGAAGCTACTTGGGCAAAATTCTAAGCTTTTATAGAAATAAAAAAAATAACTCAGATAGTGCACACTGCCACAGTTTCCCAACCAGGTTGGCATAAACCTGGGAGAGAGAAAGAGAGAGAGAAGGCAAGAGAGAGAAAGTGAAAGCAAACATATTCCTGGCATCTTTTTAACGGGCACATTGTATCCATTTCTGTATCGCCATATCTTTTCTTTAGCCAAAGTGCTTTTTCTTGAAATATTAATACTTGAATTTTTTAAAAAGTAGAAAGAATTATCTCTATCCCCATCCCAGTCAGGTTGAAACTAACTTAGAATTTCCAAAGATAAAGAACTCACTAGCACCTGAATTGTACTGAGATAACTTGTTTTTCAGTGGCAAACTCCAAGAAATCTAAGGGGAATGAGAATGTGCTAGCGTGGATCTCTCCCTGGGTTTTTCTCCATGTGGCATGTCATTTTCCACCTCATAAGGTAGTCATGTGAACTACAGTCTCTCATTCCACCCTAGGAGAAGTTGTCCTTGAACTTAGGCGGAGGAGGAATTCCCTCTCTGGAATGTTGAGCAAGTACATTTTTACCTGATATCGTAACCCTGGATTCATCATTGGCTCTGAAAGCTGCTCCTCCCACGTGGTCTGCAAATCAACTTGCCCTCATCCCACTCTGTTTTTAACCCACTGCTTCATGTGATAATTGTAATAGTCACATCTGTTTCTTATCTCCCTTGTGGGAGGCTGTGGAGATGAGCAAGGTAATATGTGCTTGACTGAAAGGAAAACACGTCAACCACTTTCTTTGCTGGGAGCAGAGCATCACTAACGTCATGATTTTCCCAGAATGCCACATGATTTAATCATAGAAGATAGCCTTTTACCTATAGGAAACTATAATTCCCAAAGAGTAAAGGGACTTAGTGGAAACACAGTTGAAAATGTAAGTAATCCAAACTTAGAATGCACGTTTTCAGATTCCAAGGACTCTGTTTAAAACTCTGCTGGCTCTCAACACCATGGAACACCTAAGAGAGTTGTATTAACATGTACAAGACCCAGTTTCATAGTTACACAAAATTACAGTATTCTAGATTCTAAAGCACAATACAGAACTAAGTCTCTTCATAGTGGAATGCACTTAATTAGGAGTAAGTCTTTGCCTAACCGTTTAAAAAATAAACTTTATACACACTGACTTTAAATTCATATCGGAGCTCAGTTCTAACCATGGCTTAGAAAATTTTTTTAAATAACACTTATTCTTTTCTAGTTCAAAAGCAATACAGAAACAGTATAAATTTCTAAACTGCGGAAAAAAATGTATTGTAAAAAATATGAAATGTAATGAAAAAAGAGCTTTATTTAAGCCAATCACTATTATGCTTTTGGTTAGTAAAAATCTCCCAATTTTTCTGCCCATATAAATATAAATTTTTGGCCTATATAATGCAAAAATACATATTTTATGTATTTATATATTTCATATTTTTATATTGTGTTACATAATTGTATTGATATTTATGATTACATTATATATTCTATAATGATAAATTAAATTAATAAGTAAGAATGATAAATATATATTTGCATTATATTATTAAATATGAGATTATTTTTATTTCTTTGAAAAAGCTTCTTTTATAATTATTATGAAGCTTTTCCTGTGAACTTATACAGTCTGAGTGGGGTTTTTTTAATTTTTAATTTTAAATATGTGGAGTACAATTCAGGGTTAGATATAGAAATGTTCATTATGCAGGTACCCTTGTTGATGAGGTGTGCCCTCACCACCCCTGGCAGTTTCCCACTACTGCCAATTCCTTTCTTAGAGTATTACAATAGTTGCTCAAAATCTGCTTATGAGTGAGAACATGTGATACTCAGTTTTTTGTTTCTGTGATAGATCATTCAGTATTATAGCCTCTAAGTCCAACCAAGTTGCTGCAAAGTTCATAATTTTGTCCTTCTTTATGACTGTATAATATTCCATTGTGTATATGTACCACATTTTAAAAATCTAGTCCTCTTTCATGGGCAGCATGGTTGGTCCCATGTTTTTGCTATTGTGAATGCTGCAATAAACATGCATGTGCAGGTATCTTTTTCATAGAGTAATTTGAGCTCCTCCGGGTATATTCCCAGTAGAGGGATTGCGGGGTCATATGTGAGGTTGATTTTTAGATCTTTTAGAAATCACCACATTGTTTTCCACAGAGGTTGTACTAGCATAAACCCCCACCAACTGTAGAAGTGTCCTTTTTCCTCACATCCTCTCCAGCATCTGTTGTTTTTTGAGTTATGATGATGGTCATCCTGACTGGAATTAGGTGATATCTCAGTGTGGTTTTAATTTGTATTTCTTTGATGACTAGTGAGACTGAGCATTTTTTCATGTATCTGTTGGCTGCTTGTATGCCTTTTTTTTTTTTTTTTTGAGTTGGAGTCTCACTCCATTGCCCAGACTGGAGTGCAGTGGCACACTCCCCAGCGGTGACTCGCTGGGCTCAGGCAATCCTTCCGCCTCAGCCTTCCAAGTAACTGGAACTACAGGCGCACGCTACCACGCCTGGCTAATTTTTTGATTTATTGTAGAGATGAGGTCTCGCTAAGTTTTTAGAAGTGTCTATTCATATCTTTTGCCCACTTTGTAATGGGGGCTGTTTGGCTTTTTCTTTTTGGCACCTTTGAGTTCCTTGTAGATCCTAGAGGTTAGGCCTTTGTCAGATATACAGTTGGCAAATATTTTTTCCCAGTCTGTTGGCTCTCTCCCCACTCTCTCCATGGTTTCCTTGGCTTTGCACAAGTTTGTCAGTTTGATGAGGTCCCATTTGTCTATCTTATCTCTTATGGCATGGGCACTTGGGGTTTTGATCAGGAATTGGTTGCTAGTTCCAATTTGATAAGGGCGTCTTCTGCATTTTCTAAGGTTCTTATAGTTTGAGATTTTACCTTTAGGTCTTTGATCCATTTAGAGTTGATTTTTGTGTATGGTGATAGGTAGGGGTCTTGTTTTAATCTGCATGTGGTCAGCCAGTTTTCCCAGCATCATTTACTGAATAGGTTCTCCTCTCCCCAGTGGTTGGTGGTGGAGGCTTTGTCAAAGATGAGTTCGTTGAGAAATTGAGGTTTTGCTTCTGGAATCTCTGTCCTATTCCATTGGTCGATATGCCTGTTCTTGTACCAATACCAGGCTGTTTTGATTATTGTAGCTTTATAATAAAGTTTAAAGTCTGGGAGTATGATGCCTCCTGCTTTGTTCTTGTTTTTGTTTTTTTGCTGAGGATTGTTTTGGCTATTTGTGGTTGTTTATGTTTCCATATGAATTTCTGTATTGTCATTTCCAGGTCTGAGAAGAATGCTGCTGGTAATTTAATGGGTACTGTGCTAAATCTGTAGATTGCTTTGTGTAGGATGGACATCTTAACAATGCTGATTCTTTCAATCCATGATCATGGAATATTTTTCCATTTGTTTGTGTCATCTTTGATTTCTTTGAGCAGTGTTTTGTAGTTTTTGTTGTAAAGGTATTTAACTTCTCTGGTTAGAAAGATGTCAAGGTATTTCTTTCTTGTGTGTGTGTGTGTGTGTGTGTGTGTGTGTGTCTATTGTGAATGGGATTGTGCTTTTTATTTGGGTTCTGTTTGTTTATTGTTGGTGTATAGGAATACGACTGACTTTTGCATATTTTTTTTATACCCTGAGACTTTGCCAAAGTCCTTTATCAGTGCAAGGAGGTTTTTGACAGATTCTCCTGGGGTTTTAAGGTATAGAATCACATTGTCTACAAAGAGGGATAACCTAACTTTCTCTTTTCCAATTTGGATACCCCTGATTTCCTTGTATTGTCTGATTGCTCCAGCTAGGACTACCAAAACTATGTTGAACAGAAGGAGTGAGAGTGGGCATCCTTGTCTTGTTCTGGTTTTCAGGGGAAATGGTTCCAACTTCTGTGTTTAGCAGTATGTTGGCTGTGGGTTTCTCCTAGACGGCTCTTACTATTTTGAGGTATGTTCCAACTATGCCTAGATGTTCAAGGGTATTTATCAAGAAGGGGTGCTGGATTTTTTCAAAAGCTTTTTCCACATCTAATAAAATAATCATATGATTTTTGTATTTATATCTGTTGACGTATTTATGTTTATGGTTTTGCAGATGTTGAACCAGCCCTGCATCCCGGGGATGAAGCCTACTTGGTTATGGTGGATAATTTTGGAGATGTGTTGTTGGATCCTGTTTGCTAGAATCTTGTTGAGAATTTTAGCATCTATGTCCATCAAGGATATTGTCCTATAGTTCTCTTTCTTTGTTGCATCTTTACCTGGTTTGGGTATCAATGTGATGTTAGCATCATAAAATGATTTGGGAAGAGTTCCATTTTTCTCACTGACTGGAATATTTTCAATAGGATTGGTATTAACTCCTCCTTGTATGTTTTGTAAACTTCTGTTGTGAAAGTCATCTGATCCAGGTTTTTTTGGTTTTGTTTTTTTTTTTGTAGGTAGTTTTCTTATGACATAGTTGATTTCCTGGTCTATTTAGGGTCTCAAGTTCCTCTTGTTTCAATCTGGGAGGTTGTGTGATATAAGAAAGTCCCAGCCTGAGTTTTAACAACTATGATGTATTCTATTGGGTGGTTGTATCATAATTTTTGTAAACATCATACAATATTTATATAAATAATATATTGCTGGGAACATTAAGTAGCTTTTAACATTACATTTTAAAAATGTTATTAACAGTGATCAAATTAGTATTCATATACTTGAATTTTTATGCACAGTCAATTGGGGAAATATGTACATATTAAAGTTTAGTCGTTTTTGTCACATATTGTTACATTTCCTGTAGAAGTTTTGCCCCAGTTTACATTTTTCAAGCCCTGTTTCTTTATTTCTTTTCTTTTCTTAAAGCTTTTATTTATCTGTTCTTTTTTAATTTTAAAGATGTGGGGTACAATTCAGGGTTAAGTATACAAATGGTCCTTGTACAGGTAAAGTTTGGGCCTCAGTTTGGTCCCCACTTCACCTGTTTTGAGACCAGGCACCCTTATGTTTCTTTATTTCTTTGTCTGACTATGAGGATGGCATCAGGCTGCAGGGAACAAAAAATCTGATCATAGCAGTTTTAAAAAGTAAGGAGTCAATTTGTCTCAAGTCACAGAAGGCCAAGGGTCATTGATCAAGCTGATGCAAGTGCTTAATCATGCCATCAGGGAGTGAGTCTTCTTTAGCATTTGGCTTTCATTCTGTCTGTTGCAAAGCAGCTGCTGACATTACACACATTGTGCTAGTATTACTGGTTCAAAGCAGGAGAGAAGGCCACAGTTTTCTCCTTGTAAAACTTCATTATTTGTTCCAGAAGGCCCGCCCAGGAAAATCTACCTAAATTCCAGTATAGCACACCTCTGGCTACTAGAGAGTCTGGGTGGGTGATTATTTTTGCCTTCTATATTTTATAATAGGGAAAGGCAGGAAGAAGGGCTTTTAAAAGATTAACATAATCAAATGGTTGCTGCCTAATATTACGTCATATGACTATATGATAATTCTATTCCAATCTTTCCCCAATTTTTCCTTTTTGCTATTTACTTAATTCTGTATTGAACAGTTTGATGTGTAATTTTTAGTTTCCATCTTGAATTATTAGAATCCTATGATTGAGGATTTCTACCTATTTTGATATTATGGTTTAGTATTAAAACATTTTTTTAGCTATGAACACTGGCTCATGCCTGTGATCCCCCCTAATCAGAAAACTGAGGTGGGAAGATTGCTGGAGAACAAGGAGATCCAGGCTGCAGTGAGCTATGATCACACTACTGCATTCAAGCCCTGGTCAAAAGAAAAAAAAGTTGCTTTTCATTTTTAAAGTTTATTTGTTAACACTTTTAATTTTTAAAAAATTTCTATAGGCCGGGCTCAGTGGCTCAGCCTGTAATCCCAGCACTATGGGAGACTGAAGCGAGTGGATTGCCTGAGCCTGCGGGTTCAAGACCAGCCTGGGCAACTTGGCGAAACCTTGTCTCTACAATAAGTCAAAAATTAGCTGGGTGTGGTAGTACATACCTGTAGTTCCAGCTACTTGGAAGGCTGAGGTGGAAGGGTCACCTGAGTCCAGCAGGTCAATGCTGGGGTGGCCGTGAATGTGGAGCACTGCACTCCAGACTGGGTGGCTGAGTAAGACTCCAACTCAAAAAAAAAAAAAAAATTCTGTAGAGACAAGTTTTCACCATGTTGTCCAGGCTGGTCTCAAGCTCCTGGTCTCAAGTGATCCTTCTGCCTCAGCCTCTCAAAGTACTAAGATTATAGGCATAAGCCACTGCTTCTGTTCTTAAAATTCATTTTCAAATGAATGTTTTATTCTAGAATAGTTTTAGACTTATAGGAAAGTTGCAAAGATAGTACAGAGGGTTTCCATAAACCCTGCACCCATTTTCTTTCATTGTTACTACCTTACATTAGTTATAGCACGTTTGTCAAAAATGGATGAATCAATATTAATACATTATTATTAACTGAAGTTCATACTTTATTTATATGTCCTTAGATTTTTACCTGTTATCCTTTTGCTTTTCCAGAATCCCAATCAAGATACCACTGAGTCATCATATCTCTTAGGCTGTCTCTAGGCTGTGCTAGCTTCACAGATGTTCCTTGTTTTTGATGACCTTGACAATTTTGAGGAACACGCATCAGATATTTTGCAGAATCTCCCTCAATTTGCACTTGTATGATGTTTTCCTCAGGAATATACAGGTGCTACCTATACATTTTGGAGAGGAAGAACAGAAAAGTAGAATACCACTTTAATCACATCATATCAATATGATATATCAAAATATATCATATTTTAATATTAGTATGTCTAAAGGTGTGCATGTTGTCAACATGACTTGCCACTGATGATGTCAAGCTTGATCATGGGGCTGAGGCTGAGTTCATAAGGTCCTTCCACTGTGAGCTACACTTTTACCTTCCTTCAATGCTGTACTTTTTGGAAGGAAGTCACTATGTGCAGCCTGTACTTAAGGAGTAGAACATATTCTCCACACATTTAAGAAGGCAGTAGCTATATACTCATAAATTATTTAGAATCCTTCTGTACAGGTTGGTTATTTATTCAATCACTTAGTCAATAACTCATGGATATTTGTTTTTATATTTTTGGTTATAATTTAATACTATGCTATTTAATTTCTTGCTTAAATTATTTCAGCTTTGGCCATTGGAAGCTCTTTCTGTTGCCTTCTGTGTCCCTTTGACACACTCCCATTTGTGTTTTTTCTTGAGCACTCCCTTATATTATGACACTACATGATGTTCCAGACTTCTCTTTTGTTTGTTTGTTTGGTTGGTTTTTTGAGTCAGAGTCTCATTCTGTTGCCCAGGCTGGAGTGCAGTGACACGCTCACAGTCACCGCAGCCTTGACCTGCCTGGCTCAAGTGATCTTTCTGCCTCAAACTTTCAAGTAGCTGGAACCACAGGCATGCACCACTAGGCCTGGATAATTTTTTTTTTTTTTAATTGTAGAGACGAGGTCTCGCCAAGTTGCCCAGGCTGGTCTTAAACCCCTGGGCTCAGGCAATCCTCTCGCCTCCGTCTCCCAAAGTGCTGGGATTACAGGTGTGAACCACCATTTCCAACTTGTCTTGCATATTTTCTGCCTCAGTTCTAGAATTAGCCATTTCTCCAAGAAGCCCAGATCCGTTTATTGGAGGGTAGTATTACGAACCAAGATCTGGACACTGTGTTTGCTTAGTGCTTTATATCCTGTAAACAAAGATATATTTCCTTCAATTTTAGTCTACTTCTCACTGCAATTAAAAACAAATATCAGTCAGTCTCAATGGCTCACACCTATAATGTCAGCATTTTGGGAAGCCGAGGTGGAAGGATTACTTGAGCCCAGGAGTTCGAGACCAGCCTGGGCAACACAGCAAGACCTCATCTCTAAAATAAATACACTGACAAACAAAGCATACAGATAAGAGATGTCCTGTTCTTAGTAGAAATAAACAAGTTTGTTCTCAAACATACACTACACTCCTTTTAATATTAGTATAATTAAAGGTGCGCATGAATATTTTCTTGTTGAGCAGAAGTTCTTTTGCTTAAAATCTCAGCCTTGGCTTCAGAGTCATGATTTATAAGCTCTGTGAATTGCACAGAAGAAGAGATTAGGTACACTCTGTCATTTTGCCTCATCTTAGTAAACCAGCCATGAAAAGCCTCTTTTATTCTTGTTTCTCTTCCTTCACACCCTTCACTGAGTAGGCCTCAAATTCTGTCTCTAAAAAATAAATTTTATATAGCAAAGTCATAATACAGCAAAATATATTTTGATTTGAAGCTTCATTTTTTACCAATCTATTTCTAACATCATTTTTGTGAAATGACGAAACAAAAAGAACAAATATTAAAAATATGAGGAGCCCCATTTATTTTTATGCATGCATTGTAGACATGGTACAATGACCAAGACCACTACCATCAGAGCTAAAATAAGAACAGAGAAGTTGTGCAGTAGGGAATCCATCAGTCACATTAACAGTAGATTGCACCCTAATTCTTTATCTATTATTTATCATATAAGTAAGTGTATCCTGTCTAGACTGCAGAGTACTTAAATTCAAAGGTGTCAATAATAAAAAATAGTTAAAGAATAGCAATATTAAAAAATAATAAACATCAATTAAAAATTAAAACAAATGGAAGATAAAAAATATCTTCTAGACTGTGTTTATCAACATAGCCCATCTTATGCATTTTGGGGGGAAATTTTGATTTATGCTAGCTGATAAACCTGATTTTGGCAATTAAGTAAAAAAAAAAAAAGTTGAGATTTTTAAATATTAAAATATATTCTAGCTAGAAAAAGGATCCCTGAATGAATAAAATTAAAAATTTATATAACCAATGGTTCTAGTATTTCCATATATTTTTATTTGATTTTAAAGTTTGCATTATGTCAGTTTCATGTCCAACAAAAAGGGACAAAGTAAGCGGTTTATCTTGACCAAATTTGGCCATCATAACTTTTATACCTTAAACAAGACTTATCCATTACAAAATGTAGTGTAGAATTTAACATAAATTTAGATAATGTCAGGAAATAGTCCCTAAATGTTCCTTGGTTTTCTTTCATTTGGACAAAGACTGAGCTTCCTCCTTTTGCTGAGTTGGTGGTCCCTGGGCTATTGCTAATTTCATTTAGCAAGTCCCTAGCACGTGTCTCAGAGTTCCCGCTGAGAGTGAAGGTCTGTAACATGATACCAGTGTCTCAATGAACATGTGGATCCTAGGGACAGGAGGTGCAGGCATCCATGGGGAAGCAGGGCTTTAGCTGGTAGACTGGATTTTCAGGGATGGGATTCCAATATCCACCAGAGAATCTGCCTGAAAGAAAACCCCCGGTTTTCTGAAGGCAACCAGATAGGTTATTCAACAGAGATCTTAAATTGGATTAAAGCAGAAGTCCAAATTTAAAAACAAAGGTACAAAGCAAGGCTGAGCTTGGGTTCAAGAACACCTTTTAAGAACTTGGCACTGAGGGGAGGTATAACTAGGGTGTGAGCATAGAGGTCAAAGTTCAGCGGGAGATACTTATCCCAAATGAAATAAAAAGCAAAGGGGCCTCAATCTCAGCAAGGTAGTTGCAGGAACAGAGCACCATTGAAGGCCTGTACTTTGAGACTGATTTGTTAGCTCAGCAGTAGTCTTTAGTATGGGGTCAACCTAATGAGACTTGATACTAAGAACAGGAATTGATACTTAATGGGACTTGATACCAAGGATTCTGCCTGGGGCACTAGAGCAGCTTAAATATAGCCTGACTCAGGGGTGAAGTTGCTCTAGGGGCTGTCAGGAGGCCCAGCTGTAGAGAACTGGGCACTATAAAAGTTCAAGTCAGAAGATGTGATGACTAGATATAATGTCATATTCTGGATTGAATCCTGGGACAGAAAGAGATCATTATGGTAAAAGTAAAGGTATCTTAATAAAGTATGAACTTTAATTGCAATGTGTCAATATCAGTTTTTTACTTGCTAAAAATGAATCATAAATATGTAAGAAGTTAGCAATAGCAGAAACTGAAGTGAGGTTATATAACTACCCTCTAATACTGTCTTCACAACTGTTCTGTAAATCAGAAACTACTCAAAAGTAAAAGCTTATTTAAAAAAAAAATCAGGCACCTTATCATCATCCTCTTTATTTTCCTCTTTCTCATATAAACATTTGTGCTTGAAGTTCAATGAGAAAACAGCATTTCCAATTTTTTTGATCTTAGTGTTTTTGTTTTTATACTGCTCAAAATGTCTTTAATGTAATATTTATGTGCATATTTTATGTATATCATATATTAAAAACTGGCCTATTTGCATACACACTACTCTGTCTTAGTCTTCTGAGGCTGCTATAACAAAAATACTATGTGTTGAGTGGCTTATAAACAAGATAAAATTATTTTTCACACTTCAAGAGGCTGGGAAGACTAAGATCAAGGTGCCAGCAGACTCAGAGAGGGCCCACTCTCTGGTTCATAGAAGGCATTTTTCCATTGTGCCCTCACATGGTGGAAGGCATAGGAATTCTCTCTTGGGCTTCATCTAGGAGGGCACTAATCCCATTCATGAGATGAACGAGATCCTACCTTAATGATCTAATTACCCCCCAAAGGCCCCGCCTACCTTCTGATAGCATCACACTGGGAATTAGGTTCAACATACAAATTTGGGGGGAAGAAACATTCAGACCATAACATACTTGCTTTTGAATTGTTCAAGAACAAAGAACGATGCATACTATGACTTTGAATATAATATCAGTTGAAAAATACTTTTGTAAATTTTTTAAAAATTTAAGAATAGTATTTTTTAAAAAAGAATAAATTTACTTTTAAGTCACTAACAGTTACTTCTTAAATTAACACTTAAAATCATTTTAAATTTAATTTACTCCCCTCAATTCCATCTTTCATCTGTCTCTATAGCTTTCTATTACATTTCATTGAAAATCTACAATTATATTTGATATCTATAAAAAAGAGTTGGCCAGGTGCAGTGGCTTATGCTTATAATCCCAGCACTTTGGGAGGCCGAGGTGAGAGGACTGCCTGAGTCTAGGGGGTCGAGACCAACCTGGGCAACTTGGTGAGACATCATCTCTACAATAAATAAAAAAAAATTAGCAGGGCGTGGTGGTGCACGCCTGTAGTTCCAGCTACTTGGAAGGCTGAGGTGGAAGGATTGCCAATGACCTGCGGGTCGTGGCTGCAGTGGCGGGGAGGGGACAGTGCACTCCAGTGTGGGCGACTGAGCGTGACTCCAACAAAAAAAAAAAAACAAAAAAAAACAAAATAAACTTGGCTTACTGAAGAAATATGGGATATGAGTTAAGTCATTTTATTGGATACTTAAGCAAAGGGTAATCCTGAAAAGATGGGGGAAATTTGGGTGATGCTAAGAATTACCTGGATATTTTCTGTGCCTTGGCACATAATGGAGATTAGAAAACACAGGAAGGATTAACAGTTAAGGACAAGGGTTGTAGAAACCGATTTAAATCTGAATCGCAATTCTGCCAAGAGACCTTGAAAAAGTTTCTTAAAATATGGAAGCCTCTGGTTTTTTGTTTTTGTTATTGCTGTGTTTTTTTTAAAATGGAAAAAATTAGGATAATTTAGTGGAATCATCCATATAAATATATCTGGCATGTAATAAATATTCAATAAGTATGTTGACTTGGGATTTTATTTTATCTGAATGTAAGTGAGAGAACAACGTTAGATATATTATCAAAAGGGCTATAAATTGCTTCCAAGGAATATCTAAATTCCTGATCAATACACCAGGGGTGAAAAAAAATCTCAACATGGTCTAAACTAGCTCTATTCATTTCTGAAAAAGCAGTGTGAAACTTCTGACACTGCTAGGTTATAATGACCTGCTCCTTTCTCCCTCCTGCTTCTAAATAGGACAGCATTAAAACCACCCCCAGAGTGACTGTGTCTATTCCAAGAGCTCACCAGTGGAAAACATTCCACTAGTTCCTTCAGTCCCCCATTCCAGTGCCCTTTTCTTTTTAAAAAAGTGCTACTTCAAGTTAATGTCTATATTATGTAAGGGAAAAGGCTTACGTTGTTCATAGGACAGAGATTTCACAATTTTAGAAAACGATATTACAGCAGGAGACCTAACCGTGCCCAGATGTATACTTCTTGTTTTATTCAAGAGTCTTTCAATACAAGTGACAGGAAGTCAACTCAAATTACTACAAGGAAAACAATAGGAATATGTTGGCTTATTTAATGAAAAATCCAGGATTTGGTCTACATTGAAGCCCAATAGAAGCAGATGTTCACAGTATTGTCCTAAAAGCTCTCTCTTGCTCTTTCGATCCCTTGTTCTGCATTCCTTGGTGTTAATGTCAATCTTTGAAAGGTGTTTTCCTTACAGCTCCTGATCTCAGAAAACAGGGCCATTTTTTTCTTTCTCATCAGACCAAATATCAGTTATCCCTCACTCCCCTCCTCTCCACATAATTCCCAACTAATAGAGATATATGTAAGAAACAATAGCCAAATGAGAGACAAAATACCAGTGTCCTCCTTTCCCCCAATGAAAAAAAAACTAAAATTCTCTTGGTAAAACCCATGTTAGAGGATATAGTTTAGCCCTGGATTCCTCAGTAAGGTTTTTACTTTCTCTCCCTCAAATTTAAGATGATGTGCTCTGAAGAATTAACCCTGGATTATTGACCCAACCATTTCCAAAGACAAAAGAGGGAGAACAGAAAACTTGGGCCTACTTTGAACAAGGAAGTGCTGTACACAGTGTTTCATCCCATTATGAAATACACATGCTCTTCAACTTATGATGAGGTTACATTCCAATAAACCCATTATACATGGGGAATAGTGTAAGTTAGAAATGCATTTAATACACCTGGCCTATTGAACACTATTAGCTTAGTCTACCCTACCTTTAACATCTTCATAACACTTACATTAGCTGACAGTTGAACAAAATCATCTAACATAAAACCTATTTCATATTTGAATATCTTGGGTAATTTATTGAAAACTGTGTAAACTTGTGTAATTTATTGTCACTGAAAGTGACAAACAGAATGATTGTATGAGTACTCAAAGTATGTTTCTACTGAATGAATACCAATTTCACACCATTGTGAAGTTGAAAACCCTAAATTGAACCATTATAAGTCGGGGACCATCTATATGGCCCAAGGATCAATTACATTGGCAACTTGGGGGCTGGAGGTGAGCAGAGCTAGAAAAGAACATGGAAGAATACCCTCTCAACATTTGTATACCTCCTTCAGAACTCAACATGACTTTGACACAGAAATAAAATATCCAAATTTGAATTGCATGAAGCTACACACTAGGAATGGAGCAGAGGGAATTTCTCACCTGCAGAATACAATTGTGAACCATCCATGAACCTTTTCACACAGGTTCAGCACCAAGGGAAGCTTGTTTGTCCTACGGCTTGATCCTGCCATGGGTCATTTCCCACTTCGTTATAACCCAACTTC
Organism: Tarsius wallacei; assembly: GCA_963574415.1. Lineage (NCBI taxonomy): Eukaryota > Metazoa > Chordata > Mammalia > Primates > Tarsiidae > Tarsius > Tarsius wallacei. Next base: position 4,052 of record CAUYQG010037103.1, on the reverse strand, counting down.
AAAAGAATTAATTTGTCCTTTGGAACCAGCCCTCTGTGGTTACTGCCTGCAGGAATATCCCACCATGAAGCTTGTTTTGATAATGCTCATTATCAAAATCTCAGGAATAGAATTTCCATTTCAAAAAGTAAATGTACAGAACTGCATTTCACACTGTTAAGAATCTAGAATAAAGCCATTTCAAGTGTATCTATGAAACGCACATTTCTTAATGTACTTCTGGCATCTTACCTTTTTTTTAAACTTTAAAGTGATTATTTCTGTGACTAACAGTGCCCATTTGATTCACTTCACAGTCTGGCTATCCCCATCTCAGTGTTGCACAGTGACCATCCTTAGTGGAAGGTGTCCAGCCAAAGGTTGTTATTCCAAAACTCACTGTTTCTTTTCAAGCTGCCATCTGGCCCTCACATTCTCTGCAGATAACTCAGCTCCCCACTTTGAAGAGTAGCTAGATGCCATTCATCCAATATTAACTCTCTGAATTTCTCTTTCTCTTATATAAGAAGTTAATTTTCTTTCTGTGGCCTCACCCTTCTGCTCCAGAAGGGCCTTCTGTTCCAAGGTTTATGACTTTTTGAGAGTTCCTGATATCATCCTCCCCATTTTTTCTCTCTTCTCTTCCTGACACCAGCCTAGTTCTCTATTTTTGTTTTATTTCTTTGTTTGTTTTAGAGGCATGGGGTATATATAAAAATTTGCTGTATAAGTAAATTGTATGATGGTAGGGTTTGGGCTTATAGCAAGCCCTCTTCCCCCAGTAATGAATATATTGCCCAATGGGTGGTGGTGTATGCTTCATCCTCCCTCCCTCCTCTCCTCCTTTATCAGTGCCCAGCATCTGTTGTTCCCACTGTTGTGCTCACATGCCCAATGCTTAGTGCCCACTTATGAGTGAAAACATGAAATACACAGTTTTTGTTCTCTGATAGTTCACTTAAAGTAATGCATCCATGTTACTGCAAAGGACATGATTATGTTCTTTTTATGGATGCATAATATTCCATTCTGTGTCAGTACCACAATTTCTTTATCCAGTCCACTTGCAATGGGCATCTGAGTTGGCTCCATATTTTTACTATTGTGAATAGTGCTGCAATGAACTTGCGTGTGCAGCTGTCTTTTTGGTAGAGTAATTAATGTTCCTTTGGGTATGTTTCCAGAAGAGGAATTGCTGGATCATATGGAAGCTCCGTTTTTAGTTATTTGAGAAATCACCACACTGCTTTCCACAGAAGCTGAACTAGCTTACATTCCCACCAACAGTGTAGAAGGGTTTCCTTTTCTCCACAGCCTTGCCAACACCTGTTGTTTTTTGACTTTTTAATAATAGCTATCTTGACCAGAGTAAGACGGTATCTCATTTTAGATTTGATGTATCTTTCTCTGATAATTAGGAAAGCTGAGCATTTTTCAAATATTTATTAGTTACTTGTATGTCTTCCTTTAGAAAATGTCAGTTCTGTCCTTTGCCCACTTTTTAATGGGGTTATTAGTTTTATTCCTGTAAATGTATTTGACTTTCTTATACATCTTGGATGTTCAGAATTTGTTGGATGCATAACTTACAAATATTTTTCCCATTCCATGGGTTGTCTCTTTATTCTCTTGATGGTTTATTTTGCTGTGCAAAAATTATAGTTTCATAAGGTCCCACCTGTCAATCTTAGCTTTTGTTGCATTTGCTTTTGAAAACTTGTGTATAAATTCATTGCCTAGGCCTATATCCAGGAGGCTTTTTCTCGAGTTTTCTTCTAAGATTCTTATAGTCTAAGGTTTCATATTTAAGTTTTTATCCATTTTGAGTCAGTTTTTGTATATGGTGATAGGTAGGGATCCAGTTCATTCTTCTGCAAGTGGTTAGCCAGTTTTCCCAGCACTAAATATTTTTTTTCTAAATATGATTTCCTTTCCTCAATATTTGCTTTTGTTGGATTTTTAAAAGATAAGTTGGTTGAAGGTCTGTGGTTTTATTTTCAAATTATCTTCTTCTTCCATTGGTCTTTGTGTTTATTTTTGTACCAGTACCATTCTATCTTGGTTATTGTAGCCTTGTAGTAAAGTTCAAAGTCCGGGAGTGTGATTCTCCCAGCTTTGTTCTTTTTGCTGAGAATTGCTTTAGGCTCTTTTTTACTTCTTTATCTCTTCTGGGTCTGTGAAAAACAATGCTGCTAATTTGATAGGGATTGCGCTGAATCTGTAGATTGCCTTGGGTAGAATGGGACATCTTGATGATATTAATTTTTCTGTTCATGACCATGGAATGCTGTTCCATTTGTTCATGTCTTCTTTGATTTATTTGAATAGTATTGTGTAGTTCTCATTGTAAAGACCTTTCATCTCTGGTTAGATGAATGCCACAGTAGTTTAATATTTTTGTAGCTATTGTGAATGAGATTATGATTTTTTATTTGGTTCTCAGTCTGCTTGTTGTATAGAAATGCAACTGATTTTTGCACACTGATTTTGTACTCCTAGACTTCACTGAAGTAGATTATCAGTGCATGGATGTTTTTAGCAGACTCTCTAGGGTTTTGTAGGTACAGAATCATATTACCTGCAAAGAGGTAATAATTTAACTCCCTCTTTTCCTATTTTGATACCCCTAATTTATTTCTCCTGACTGATTGCTCTGGCTAGGACTTCCAGAACTGTAGGGAGCAGAAGTGATGTAGGGAGCAGACGAGTGCTGTCACTATAGCAGGCCTTGAGTAAAGGCCCCAAGGGAAGGCAAGGTATCGCTTGGTAGCTCTGCATCCTAGCAAAAGGCGAGGCTTGCAGCCTGCTACATGGAATGGCGTTTCAGATGCCCACACATCCAGGTGTACATAGCATAAATAAAGCCTTAGCTATAACAAGATAACCATGGAACAGCTCACTTTTAGGTAGCAACAAAATTCTGTTATAGCTCCCTCACAGACCTTGAATCCCTTCCAATTTCCTTTGTGCTTGATTATAAAATAAACATGCTGCGCTAGTTCAGGGCCACTTCTCCTTCATCAGAGGAAAGTGTCCCACCTGGCCCCAGCTTTTCTTTATGTCTTTGTGTCTGTGTCTTTCTTAATATCTCGCCACTCTCTCTTGGGACCCTCAAGGCAGCCGCACAGTCCATGGCACAGTACTATGTTAAATAGGAGGGGTGAGAGAGGGAATCCTTGCCTTGTTCCACTTATTATGAAGAATGCTTCCAGCTTCTACCCATTAAGTATGATGTTGACTGCACTTTTGTCATAGATGACTCCTATTATTTTGAGGAATGTTCTTTTGATGTCTAAATGTTTAAGGATTTTTGTCAAGAAGGGATGTTGAATTTTATCAAATGCTTTTTCTACGTCTATTGAGATAATCTTGTGGTTCTTGATTTTACACCTATTTATGTGGTAGATTACTTTATTGATTTGCACATGTTGAACAAGCCTTGCTTCCCAGGAATGTTACAGGGATCAATCATGATGATTGATCCCTGTAATAAGCTGTTGGATGTAATTTGTTAGAATCTTCTTAAGAATTTTTGTAACTATGTAAATTGGGTAAATTGGCCTAAAGTTTTCTTGCCTTGTTAAGTCTTTACCATTTCAGCATATCATGATAATATTGTCTTCAAAGAATGAGCTAGGGAGAATTCCTTTCATCTCAATTGCTTGGAATACTTTTAGTAGGTTTGGTATCAGCTTTTCCTTGTACATCTTATAGCATTCAGCTGAGAGACCATCTGGCCCAGGGCATTTTATGAGGAGATTTCTTAATACTGTCAGTTTCTTGGATTTCACTGGTCTGTTTAGGGTTTCAATTTCTTCCTGTTTCAATCTTTTTGTTGTTGTTGTTGTTGTTGTCTCGCTCTGTCACCCAGACTGGAGTGCAAGTGGCCACTCCTGGCCACTGCAGCCTCGACCTGCTGGGCTCTGGCGATCCTTCTGCCTCAGCCTTCCAAGTAGTTGGAACTACAGGCACGCGCTACCACACCCGGCTAATTTTTGATTTATTGTAGAGATGAGGTCTCACCAAGTTGCCCAGGCAGGTCTCGAACCCGCAGGCTCAGGCAATCCACTCAC